>UZAE01012110.1:30287-62331 GCA_900617975.1 Rodentolepis nana
TAGAGCTATCAAAACCAAGGGCCAAATATTGAGAAAAATTTGTAAATTACTGAACGAGTATGACCTACCCAGGTCCATGTTGGAAGAGAGCAATGAGGGCCCTATTAGGATTTACAGATCGAATAATGTCGCTGAGTGCGATGGCGACTTCACCTCGAAGGAAGGCTGCAGACGCCTCACCAATCTTTCCAAGAAGCACACGAATGCAGGTGTCAACGTGAGGATCAAGCAGACGTCCTAGGCCCCTAAAGAGGTCAGAGAGAGTCTTCACTGCTTGCCTGGATACCTATTCAAATGGAAACAGTTACCAATGAAAGGGCCTTAGTTTTGACTTTGAAATTAGCAACACATGCTGTCTTCCATTATGCTAGGCTTTCCCCTTTTAGTCGCTTGAAAGCTTTGATCCCGAAGTTAACTTTTAAATAAAAATGTCCCAACGGGTTCGAGAAATCATATTCTAAGAAACAAGTCATTATTTTTTATAACTTTGTTAATACCTTATTCCATGACTATATCTGAACATTGGTCAATAAATTCCAATGAGAAAAGACTTAACTGATAGTGTCTTTTTATAAGATTGGAAATATTCGGAAATGAAGGTTTTGAATGAAGGGATAATTTTTATAGTGCAGAATTTTTAACACCTTAGAGATGGCTATGAGGTATGTTTAGTAACTATAAAGTTGAGTCTTATTCGGAGCAGATGATGCCAATAAGAGACTAAACTGAAATATTCAAATTGATTAGGTCTGGACAAACGGAAGAGCAGATTTGTTATTTAGAATAACTACGCGATGAATAATTTTTAATAAATGTAAAAATAGCCAGTTCTTTGGGAAGGTAGCTTGATTTTCATGAGCAGATGTGAATAAAAGCAAGTTGTCGTTGTCATAGCAACCTAGAGACCCTTATGAATGTCAAATGCAAGTAGATGGAAATTAACCGGGAAGGAATAATATTTCGCTACCAAAGCGATATTAGAAATAGGACCGAAAATCACAAAAGAAAACTCATGGTTCCCATTTGTATCCCTTGTTAATCCTTATCTCTATTTTAAGAAAAATATAATATGAAGAGAAAAGAACAAAATGACGAAAACACATTTCTAAATCAGGAATAAATTTCAATGAAATTTTTGCATAACATTTCATAATATATATTTGTTAAAGCGCTGTGAAAACGATGGCGACATTCGAGTATGTTCAATTGAGGGTATCCCCAACCAGAGAACTTTGAATAATGCCTTGTCTGGCTTACGTCTCATTCACTTATGAAATGCAGTATACACCCAACTGTTATACAGGCGAGGCAAGTTTAGAGATTAAGTCAAAACCAATTTTGTCCTAAGGCACCGAGAAACTTGGTACAGGACACCGATTACACACCTTATTAGCATTATCATTATTAAATAAGAATGCTTATTCTTAATCTAGGGGGGATGAATAATAATAATATTATTATCCCACAGAAGTTTTGACTCTTACAATAATTCCCTTTCAAAAATTGTCGTTATTAAGTCTAAATTTTTTCAGAATTACTTTAATTGTTCTTACTTTTTTCATACTTATCTTTTGGGCTTGAGACAATGGTAGGTGAAACAATAGTAATCTATCTTTAAAACATTACAGCAAGCATAAACCAAATTCTGGCATCAAATCCTTTCTCTTTTTCACAATTCTATACCAATTATATCATTTTTTCTTTGTTGAGAATTCTAAAGAAATCGACAAAGTTAAACAAAATCATTGGTTGGATCAACTAGCTTATCTTGGTTATAAAGAAGAATGAGTGAAATGAGACAGCAGGAATAATCATGCAATTTAACCCAGTAAATTAGTAAAGTAGTTGATTTTATACCATTTCCCACCCAACTGGACTATTTTGAGATTTGCTGTTTGCAATGTTCGTTTATAATCACTAAAGTATAAAATTAAGAAGTGATGAATTTAAATAATTAAAACACGAATATCACTTAAAACGTGCCTACTATAATCTTCAAATTTGACAACTTATTTTAAAATCGCCTCATTTTTAAACATGATAAAATAGGGAAGACATTTTCAGATGAAGGAATAAGTGAAGAAAAATTACCTGAGAACGGAGGTTCTTGCATTCTGAGATAACGGAATGAATAACTGCTGAGTAGGATTCAGATGGAGTGGAGAAGGCGAGGGGATTCCTTAAAGCAAGAGAAGATAGGCTTAGCAGCCCATCCACCTTGTCCTCCCAATCTGAAGAAGATATTCGACTAAGGATTGCATTTACGTCTCGATTAGTCCCTGTTTCCAAATTCAATGAAGAATTTTTGGAAAGTTGAGAAACCACTACGTTTTCACCTCCGTCGTTAGCGTTATATTTTCGGATACCCCTGAAAATGATGGCAAAAACAGTCTTCTCACATCAAAATATAAAATATAAGTTTTATTCACATTGATAACATTTTAATAGAAATACCTCCGATTCGGACTATTACTTCGAGGAAAAGTTGGGGGTCGTTTTGGGCGCATCTGAGGCGCTGTTTGAGTTGGTATTTGTGAACAAGTGCGTGAGAACTTTGCATCATCCACTTCAGCCCGAATTCTGCTTTCAGCCGCTAAAAAATTCCCATATGCATTCTAATGTGAACACAAAGTTGTGTAATATATTTATTGACTTTGAAAAGACCTATTTATATTGACATCGACGAAACCCAAGCCCATTACTTCCACTCAGTATGTTTATGTCAATAAAAGCTCCTCTATATGGTCGATGATTGAAGGTCAGCCGGATGAAGTTGAGTTAGTTCATATTGAATGATGAAATGTCAAATGAAGAGTACAATTTAGTACTTATGAGTCACCCGGAGGTCCCTGATGAATGTGTAGTATTATTCCGGTAAAAGAAAAGCCGCAGCATCCTTTAATCCCTTTATAAAATTGAGAGTAACATTCCTCGTCATCTAGGTGAGAATTTCAACAATATTGGCTTCTTATAGATACGCTCTAAAGCTGCGTCAAATAAAAGGGCCAGGAGTCCATATATAACCACTCTTCATGCAAAAAATATTATCGCTTCAATTGATAACACTCACCAATATTCTTTGTTTAGAATAAGATATAGGAAGTGAGCATTTAAGCTTTCTGAAAATAAACAGTATTACGAGGTCCTATTTCTAAATGTTAAAACCCTTGGCCACTCAGGAAACGGGATAAACTTGATAGACATACAAGTAGTAAGGTAGAAATTGAGTTACTAGGACCGCTCGATAGACTTATCACCACATGGGGCACCCTGGGTAATGTATACTCATTCGGCAAAGAAGTCAATAAACCGACAGTTGACTTCTGACTTTAAACTACCGTGACCCCACTCTATGTCATATTCGACCACTTTCACAGTACTCATCTTACCTCTTCTCTCCCTTTGTGTCTGTCTGTCTGTCTCTTTAACATCTGTGAATCACTCTTCTGCTCCCCTCTCGACTTTTCTCACTTTGATGTTCTTTCCCTTCATGAAGCCCGAAGTCAGCTGAAGGGCTAGTGCTAACTATGATATAAATAAAATATGAATCAAATAATAATAAATGAGCATAAAACATCAGTCCTTATAAACAAAGTCTCTTAAAAGCGAAATTCCACAATTTTCAAGCATGGATGGTGTACATTGACATCATAAGTAGTCGAATAATATCTGATAGATTTTGATAAAGGAAAAGCATACACTATTTGACAAAATACAGCTACATAGTAATGAAGTCTTTGAGTCAGTGGTCCGTTTGAGCACTTCTGGTGTTTCTTTTATTGATATCTCATGCATTTACGCAGATGGTACTGATCACCCCGCTCCCGGTAATTTTGTTTTTTTCGTATTACACACTATGTAGAAGTGCTTGGTGCTTAAATTCTTATTAGATTCAGTATTAAAATGCATTTCGATCTCACCAAATGCCTGATTTACCTCTGTTTTGAGATTTTTAAGCCATACATGTAAAGACTTGTCCAAAGATTCAATCCACACTTTTGTAGTTGTAAAGTTTTTCAAATGATCTTCGACAGCTGCACTTTAAAATTCGTAAGCGCATAAACGTATTTTTCTGTATAAGACTCGCGTTTTAATTTCAACCATTTAGCTTACAACAAGTTTTGAAACCCTTTAGTAGAAGTGAGAAGGAAATGTTCAACTTACAACCTGATTGCAGACTGTCACTTCGTAGAGCTTGACTGGGTCTTTGACGAAAACTTCGAGATGAGTGATCCTCAATACCTGTCTTGAGGGTATTCGCATATTCCTAAATGTAAAAGTAATAGTCTAGTCTATCATTAATTCCGAATTTATGTGTATTCTTCTATTAACCAAAGCAATTATTTCCTTGGTTTGGCTACGATCATTAAGGAATATTTGTTAGAACGTATTTAGTCGCCAGACTTATTTCTTAAAGAAGTTTTGAACTTGTGATTCGGAAGGTTCGTGCCCAAATTGGCAGAGTTTAGCAAAGCAGATAGTAATTAATGGGGGCTAGAATCAACAGCAACGTCCCATTCTGATGTTCTAAGTGGACATATGGAAACAAAATTGTTAATCAACACTTGAGACGTCAATGAAAAGACAGGATTGGAGAAGATGAGAGAAAATATTGAAGTATTTATTCCTCATTGTGATCAATAATCCGGAGTGTCTCCTCCAACAAATTCACATGCATAAATCAAATTATTTCATTTAAGCAGCCCAAGTCTATAGAAGTTAGATATTATTATTTGATCTAGTATTACTTGTAATTTGAAACATATAAGCATAAGAGATCATGAACTAGATGTTAATACCATTTTGAAATCGTCGTTACCAAAGGAGAGATTTTCTAATACGGTTGTACGACCAGATACATCGGGGGCGCTTTCACTTAATTCTTGGAAATTTTTGATTGCCTCCTGTTTACCTGACTGCTCTTTGATATCTCCTGTTGAGAAAAAAGAAAAGCTAATGTTGCTTGGACAAACTAAGTGGGATTTAAAAGAGCATATAAGTGAAAACATACCAACTGGATGAACACTTCTGCCAACAATGTCAAAATCGGACTGTGAATTAGGGAGCTTTATATTTGTAACAATATCGTGCTGTCCTATTAAAAAAATGTTTCAATAGATAAAGGTGTTTATCGTTTCGTTATTAAAAAAATCATTTCATTTTTTCCAATTCACCATTAAAGACCAAGCGATTTCATAATCAATCGACAGAAAGATCTAATATGGCAAGCTTTATTAAAGCAGGACATAATTATTTATATGTACTGGAAGATAACCTGTGTGTGTGTATTTCTCAAATAATAACCCTATTAATGGCAAGAAGTCATTTTCTCTCTTCCACAGAAATATTAGTAAAGCATACACAAATCAGAAATTACATAGGGTATTTTTCTTCAAATGGGATTCATGAATTTAACGAACTCAGTTGATGTTAAAATGAAACTAACCATTGTTTCTCCAAACCGCATTTTTCAGGCTCCCTTTTCAACATTTGACTCATCACAGTTGACTAGACCATAATAAGTACTCTAGAAATGAGCTCTAGACCCGACTTTTATCACAAATAGGATTAAAGGAAAGTTACCATTTTTTAAGATTTTGTTCAACCCAAAATTCTGACCACAACAATACACTGAATCAATCCATCTTACTCTCTGGGCCTTTTATGCTTCATGCAGTACAAATAATCTTTATGATGTTCTTACCTGTTTAAACGTAGGCTGCGTTTCCTACAGTAGCTACCACCACAATCTCAGACAGAAAAAAATTCAATAATTCCCATGCAAAAAAATACTTGTTCACATCCAATTTTAAAATTTTCATGATTTTAAGTATCGCAAAAATATGATTATCGATTTATAGATATTTTACTTCATTCGCAAGGCAATCTTTCGTAAAGTAGAACACTATAGCAAAGGACATTCGCCTCTTTCACATTTAATATTATTCCATGCCAATGTGTTGTACTCACAATCTAATGTGATTCACTTTCAGCTAAGTATTCCCTTCCTAAAGATAGAAAATTGTCTTTCTAGTAAGAAATTAACAAAAAAACTTTTATAAAGTAATTAAATTACGATAAAGTAAGTTGTGGATGCAGAAAAATAGTTAAACGCAGCATAGATTATCCATACTCTTTTAAAACGATGCTAATAAACGCGTAGGGAATAGCTTATTCTTTAATATCCATTATCATTACTGTTACATAGTAACCTCAAAAAGCGCTTTCTTAAAAATAAGAAAAAACGGTATAAGCTTTTTCATTTTCCTCACATTAGTAGTCCTGTTGAAATTTTTTCTTTCTTTAGATTCTAGCAATTAAATATACTTTACACTTTATTCCTTGTTTGTGCGAATCAAAGAGGGTAAACTCAGTACAATATCCGCCTGTTGTTAATGACCTCAACAAGATCACAAGATCGTTTATAAGAAAAAATATCTTACCAATAGGTTCTACCTTCTTTTCTTTTTCTCTGAGAAATCAACTAACCATAATTTAATCCGAGTATTAAGTAAAATTCAGAAAATTTCCCTCTTCTATTTAGAAACCTTCGCGCAATATTACATTAACTTATATCATAAAGGCCGCATTTATGAGCTATTATGTCATACTAAGGCCTATAATATGAACTCGGTAAACTCAGAGTTATGGGAAATTTTTATTCTGTCATAGGTAAATCCTAACATTTTAAGATTATATCAAACATTCCTTTAGATCAGATAATCTTCAAAATCTTGCCATTACGTGAATACACCCTCTAGAAAGACAAACAAGAGAAAACTTAATCAGGTTAAAATTAATTACCTCGGAGAGGTCCAAGATGAGGACTATGCGGTTCGATGGATGCAGTGAAAGCTTTCAGATGATTGGGCAGGTCATCGAATTTAGGACTATGTTGGTTGGTTATACTAGATCGAACTGTTGTTAGACTTAGGGGAATGTGGGGTGCGTTAAGATACGATCGGTTTCCCACATTGTGTCTAAAATTGTACATTTAAACAATCTAAAAGGTCTTCTTAAATTCAATTATTATTCGATTATTTATCCATTAATAGGTTATTTTATTACAATAAGCAAAAATATATGCTATTTTGAAAGTATTCTTTTCATAGAACCGGATACATTTTTAAGCTAATAATTTTGAGTAATTCTCCTATTTGATAAGTCTATTTGACTTGATCCACCTTATGGTTGATCATGGATTTCCTCGGTTTATGAGTACTCCTCCAAGACTTTTTCAATCACTTGATTGAATGTTCATGAGTTGAAAATCTGCTTTTCAATATTATACTTCCACAATTTATCCACCCATTATTTCTGAAACATCCACTCCCGTCGCTTACTAGAATTATATAATGCGAAATTCGAACCGACTGATACCGTTCTCGTAGCCTTTAGATAGGCACATGTGAGTTGACCAAGTCAATACCAGGACAAATAATGGGAACAAAGTATACATTTAAATAGATTATTAATTTTCTAGGATAAGATGAAATCCACATAAAAAATTTCCACAGCTTTCTATGGACTAATTTAATAAGGTTGAAAATAATAAATATTCTTTCGTAGCGTAGTCATACTACATTTCAATTAGAGAATGTATGTACAAATGCAAAATTAAAATGCTATTGGAAGTAGCGGTTTCATAACAAAATAAGTGAAAGTAATCTTATAAAATTTATAGTGATAAAATGGCAACATTCTATGCTGATTAAATTTCGTTAATTCGATTTATATTTCCAGCACGAAAATAACGACTGACCTTTTGCATACTTACCGATTATGGAGTCGGTTGGAATTCGGGGATTCTCCATTCTTTGGGTCACTAACAAAAGAGCAAGGGGGGTCTAAATTTGTATTCACTTGGAGAATTCCTTGTTGAGATGCCCTTCGGCGGATACTTGTTATCTTCAAAAGCAGCGATAAGGAAATGAAATTTAGCTTCACTGAAATAAGCACCCTATGTTTTTGGTAGCAAGTTTAATAATAACGTTAAGGAGTGTATTTGTGAGCTCTAAATTCCACGTAAAGAGAAATTATTGTGTGGTATATTTAAAATAACTATTGGTAATGCTTCTTTCCCGCAGAAGTTCAACTTCACTAAGAACTCTTGCCAAAGTCCTGGCAATTATAATTCTTCTGATATGTATTTTAAAGGAGATAAGATTTGCACTAAGAGTTATGAGAACGAAATATTCGCAAAAATTTCGTTCGAATAAGTATTGAGCTTATTCTTAAATAGATGGAAATCCAAATAAATTAAATTAATTTTATCCTACAAAATAACATCATACGTATTTCTCTTTAGCATATAATCGGATTTTTGAAGAAAAAATAATAATGCAAATGACAGGGGTACCTCAGGTGAACCAGCTGAAATATTTCGAGTTGCGGAGGAGCCTTCAGAAGCCAGGGAGAGACTTGCCAACGATTCGGTGAATTTCCTGGGAGGCGAATTCGCCTTTGTATGGCGGGCTATCGCGAAGATAGGAAACACTGAATTACTAAACTCTCAAAACAAAAAATCGGAATATTCAGTGAAAAGATGACTTAATTAGAATTTCACATTCGAAAAAGATTCTGAATCCCACTTAGTATGAAATAAAATAACCACCTTGTCTACCTGGTGTGAATACTTTTATAACTGTGTGAAAAACAAACGGAGCTAACACAGATTCAGTAATTATTTTTCACGAGTATCTATTCGACGAGATGTTTTGATATTACCTTATTTAGACAATAATCAATTCAGAACTGTAACATATTCTATTCGAAATCTTCCGTTACTGACATTTCTAATGTCATTTAAGTCAGTTCATAATTAAAAAAGACAACACAAAATCGTAACTATCGATCAAGGTTTAATAAAAATAAAATTCAAAATAGAGAATTAAACCAAATTTTCACAAAGAAATTCGTTTGAAAACTTTTAGCTAATTTTGAATAGTTTGCTTATAATTAAATAAAGTGAAAGAAGACAATGTAATCCTGTCCAAAACTACCTTTTGGGTTGATATTGAATTCGTATATTTTTCAAAATTGTTGTAATCTAGACCTGTGTGGGTATAATTCAATGCTGTTTATTTAAAATGTTTATTGAAATAGGAAAATCTTTACTTAGATGAAAAGCATCAAGAGAAAAAACTCATTGAGAAGCACTAAAATGAAAGTCCAAGCTAAATTTGGCATTGAAAGTAATGTTATCTGCATTACTACTAAGCCCTTTTCCGAGATGCAGAAGGAAATATCGTTGAAAGTGGAATAAATGAAAATACTACTTCCCACACAGTGAGGGCTAACGTTGAAGTAAGACTCTATTTGTTTCATGATCATTGGAAACCACTGAAACCTACGTATCCCGACCTCAGGATGACAATTTAGGTATTTGACCTGACTGCCACCTCAAGTCTGTTACAAAGATTCTCTTTCGCACTGTTCCTCATTGGGCCGATCTCATTCAATATTCCTCTCTTTCCCTAATTTTAACACCTGCAATAGATCAGACTTTGATTGACCCCCAACTCTTAGACTTTTGCTTGCCTCGTGACTGTATATTTTGAACAAGTAGAGTATTCAGAAGCTCACAAATGTTAAATATTTTTAGGTCATTAGAAAAATTACTCATAACTTTATTAAACTGGATTATTTTAGCCAGCAATATCTTACTTTCATATTATTAAGGGACAAATCACAGAAATTTGCTACAGGGAATCCTCAGGGAAGAAAAAAAGTGCCAGACATAGAATCAGGTGCGAATTCAAGTGACTTTGGTATTCGTCTTGATATTGATTTATAAAAATGCCTGATAATTGTGCTCTTGCGAGGATTTTTTAAATGGTGAAAAAAACTTTCAATGTCAACACAGAAATATGGCTCAAATAAACCTACTTTGATTTGTACGACAATGGGAATCCGCACAACTTTTCAAGCTACGACGCATAGTTGTTCGACCATCCAATTCAAAAGGGGGTACTTGATTAGCGTTTGGTCGCCACGGAAGCTAAAAAAGCGATTTAAGTTGGCTTGCGTAACTACGGCTGATGCATTAATGTTTTAAAGGGTTGAATACCCTACCTGAACATTTGGTTTCGGTGCGTAAGGATCAGTATCCATAGAAGAGTTAATTGGTTTGGTGGGAGAAGGGGTTATAGAAGATGGGGAGCCACTGGAGTAACCGACAACAAAAACGCTATCTCTTGGATCCCAAGGCAGTCGTAAATTACCATGCATACGACCAGCACTCGGCTTTCGACGCTCTGCAGTAATTTTAAAAAAAAGAATATTGGACAGATATGAACATTAACAATAATAGATATCAGAATAGATATTACCATACACCATTACTAATAGTCATGGCTCTGAGGAGCAAATTCAAGATGACTTTAAGAGCCAAAAGGAGGGATCATGAAGAAGTAGGTAATAACGTCTGGAGACTTGATCTCTACTTTACTTTGGAGCATTGAAATCACATTGTTTTAAAAGGGTACCTAGAGACCATCATATGCGAATTTAGTAATCGTGGCATATTACCCAAGACGGACTTAAAATAAGCAATGCCATTTATTTGAGAGTTCAGGCGAATTTATGAAAGGAGCATTCGATTTTAAAATCTGAATGAATTTGGAATATTCCGTTACTTTATTCATTACCAAACGCGACAAAAATGGCTGAAAGAGGGAGTGAGCTTTTAGTGGTGCTGCAAAGAGTTATGCTAGTTAAAAATATCTTCTTAAGATATTTTAATTCTTTAAGAGTGGTTTTCTTAAAGCAAGCAAAATTTCTGAATGTATGTTTTACAATACTTATATTGGTTTTGATCTGTTATGAAACTAAATATATTTAATATCGATTAAAATATTTCATCAATATTTCGCGGGAAATTACTGTATTTCGTTTCTTAAAAGGAGCTGTAGCAAAATGAAGAAGGCCAGATTGCATGGATAACCCTATTTTTATTCTCAAATTTTGTACGATTTGATGTTTGCTTTACACTAATTTATACAACAAACTCCGCTTAACTTAGCTCGATGCCCCAAATAATTACTCAATCTCATAATGTTTTTGCTCATATTTAGAAGCTTTTTATGTTTCCTTCGAGAGCAAATTTATAACAATGTTCTTATTCACCTTTCCCAACGAACCACATTGTTATTAAAACCAACTATTCTTCTTACAAATTATGTTAAAAATTATATACCAGTATAGCTATAACAGCTTCCACTCTTTTAACGTCAGAGATTGGGTAGAGTTTGAACTCAAATACCGTTGAAAACTCAAGGATCAGTTTCCTAGAGCAGCCATAACCAATTATGATTCAGATTAAAAGACGTTTTACAATAATACTGTCCCTTTACCATTTCGGTATTCTACTTCAACCACTATCAAAAATACCTCCTAATCTTATTTGTCTCGATGTTTTATCATTATTAGAAGCAGTAAGAATTTGCACTTGATATTTATAATTTCACTATAAGGTTAACTATAATAATGATCATAAAGTGAAAAACGCTATTTGCTCATCATTCAAATAATGAGCAACCACGCTTTCAACGTCACATTTTATCCCATATTGCATTGTAAAACTCCACTAATGATCCTCCGCCTCCTCGTTACTCAAGCTTAAATGTACTTTTTTGCTTCGCCATAAGAAGTTTTAACTAAAAGTTATATCAATATATAGACAAGGTGAAAAATTTGCAAATATTTCAGTTCTTATTTTTTTCCCAATTGGTAGTTAATTAATAATGGAGATGGAACAGACCACTAATGGCTGATGAGGAGGCTTCGTAATTGGTGTGTCCCATAGCAGACATTCCGTTGCTAGAATTCTTTCTGGTGGTGGATCGAACAACACGAAATTGATTGTCAAGGGTGGGGAGTTGACGTTGGAGTACGGCGGAGCGCAATGCGGCTAGGATTTGCAATAGGAGCAGGTCCTGTTGCTGGCCATGGTCTTTATTTTTTTTAGCCTCTTCTTCTTCTTGGATGCTGTTGTTATTGCGTTGAGAGAAAATGGAAAGCTGTGATTCCGCACGATCAAGTAAGGTTACACCCTGGATACTTACAACAACTGCCAGGCAGTCAACTGCTGCACTTCGAACCTGTTTCGTAAAAAGAGAAGGTTGGGTCATTAATGGCCACCTATTGGCAGGAACTAGTATTTAATCATTCAACAAGGAAGACAATGGTTCGGCTCTAAGCGGGTGTATTTATTAAAAATAGAGGGCTTTAAATTTTACCCATTTGCTGCAAAATGCAAGAACATAATGGCAATTTATTGTTTTTTCTATGATATCATTACAAGTAATTCGACAAACAACGTGCATAACTTTAAGTTTATTCTTAAATTTAAATGCTACTTGTTATTCTAGCCAACAATAGTCATACCCTAATTCAAAGCATCGATCTTGAATTTTAATCAAGTCACATTTCAAATGATAAAAACAGCAAAAAATTATTCCCATTTTCACACTTAATAATATGTTAATATGGCATCGAAAATTTTTTAAGACTTTTGCATATATGCTATTTATTTCACCTGCCTAACAATATATATTATATTCGGACTATGGAGATAGTAAGTAAGTGTGCATAAAAAATATTGCTTTATTTTCTAAGGGGTAAATTCAATGAAATGAAGATGGATCCCAAAAGAGATGATGCGGTTATGTGGTAAAATTATGTATTTGTCTCAACCAACTTAAATCATAAAAGAAATATGAAATTAAAATACATGCTTTTTATAACTTTCCTCTAGTAGTTAGTAGTAAAGTAAGCAAATTACTGGTCATGATGATTGCCTGAAATTTGTACATTTTATATTTCCGTCTTTAATATACCTATTTAAAGTTGATTATATTCGTATAAAAGAGAATTTTGCAAATATTTTGTATAGAGTTGGAAAAATAAAAACTTAGTCGATTATGTCAGTAAAATCGGAGGAAGAAATGAGGAAGGAAAATACCTTAAAATTAAATAGGCTTTTCAGATTTTCAAATGAATCCTATTTGGAAAGTCTGAATCCAGCTTACGTTGAACAAGTTTGAAAGAACGGCACATGTCATATGGCGGCTGCATTGAGGTGGAGACAGAACAATAGGTCTCTAGATTTTAAATCTGATTGGTTAGCTTCATTCTAGCTCCATAGGCCAGTTTTTGCATTATGTACAAGTTTTGGACTACTTATAACAAATACAAGTTGTCGAACAATTAGCAGATACCTTAATAATGTGGAGAAATTCATGAGTAATTATGAATTGAGCATGTAAAAATAAGCCAGAGAAAGTTATTTTGTTGCCACAGTAACAAACGATTCAATTTATTACCCCTTTTGTAAGGAAAACAATGGGTTATTAAGTTAGGTACCCACTACAATATGAGTGTTTGAGGAAACTCATGACCTTTAGGGTCACTCCACCTAAAATGCCTCTCCAATCAGCGAGTAGGAGTCCTAATGCAAACGTAAGTATTTATTTGCAATGAAAAAATGCACTAGCTCACTATTCTGTATTTCTGTTAAAGTTTTCGATCTAACCTCCTTTCCATATTTGTAATTCTTTAGTTTCTTCTTTAAAATTATCTTAATTTTCGCAAAAATGTTTATTTCTTCGAATGAATCGATAGTCTGCTTGTCGACATAAACAGGATGCTTTCTCAAGCAGCTTATTTATACGTGACTTGCGGTTTTGAGATTCATCCAATTGTGTGTTCCCGTTAACAGGATGTAAAAACATAGCAAGATATTAGTCAACGGAGTAAAGTTGGCGGATATCTATCATATTCAAACGAATTTTATACAAAAATCCATTTCGATAACATTGGGCACTCCTCGAAATCTTTGTTAACAAGATTGTAATATATGTTACTCATAAAGGTATAGTAGCATATTAGCACGTATTTATTAAATAAAGTTTACCGGCAAAAATAAAACCTCGGTGTTTTAAACGTGTTTATAGAGCTATTACCCATTTGTGAGAAAGTTTATAAGAATTGCATTTAAAATTTGTCATTTTGAATTTATGGTTCTTTGCATTCAGAGGTTAAAAATTCATGCGTAGGCACACTTACCACTTCCTTGGGATCACACAACCCAGGTACAATGATAGTGTCCACTATTTCGCAGAAATTAATTTCTGAGGATGGACAGAGTAAAAGAATTTCAATGACCAAATCGATAGCTTCTTTACGAAGTTTTGAGGAAGAAGCACCCGTGATTTCAAAGTCCTTGTCGTAACAACCTAGTATTGGTACAGCAAGATCATGGAGAAGAGATCGTGAACCTCCAGGTAATCGTACAATCTTGGAGATCAGCTGTGATGCCTCGCCTAGAAGAAGGGGGCTGGACTCAGAAAGTACAATTCGAAGAAAGTTCGTTGCCAAGTGGATGATCCAGCTGAATCCATCACCAGATTGACTAGGGCAAAAGGAAGGCGTATTTAATTGTGAATCTCCTTGCAAAGAAAGGGTTTCACATTTCATTCTAGTAAACATATTTTCAATAAAATTATAAAATTAATTGAAACGTATTAATTAATTAATTAATTTGGTAGATGGACATCAATAAATAACTTCATGAGAATAAAGCCTCCCAGAACTGTCCATAGTTTTTTTTATAAATGCAAAGTTGGTGGCATTGAAGCGACAGGCATTTTTCCTATTTGAGGTCCTGAAAATCATGAGATCATGCTTAAGTAAGAAATTGTTGTTAATACAATTGGAAGAGGATAATCACAAAGCTGCAGATTCTAGATATTGATATGTTTTAATTGAAAATTGTTAATATAGTGCTCATTTCTAGTTGACCAATTAGAACCTCTGGTTAAGAAAAAAATTTTTACATTAAATAACTGAAAATAGCCTTAATTTTAGTGAATTAACCTCTTCAAACGGGGTCTGAGTGAAATCAGGTAATTTTAAACGTAGAAGGAACTCAAGGATATATTTTGGTTCATAAGTTTAGACATATAGTACATTGACTAAGGCACTATTCCGTTATATATTAAGAAAATTTGCGTTGGGATAAAAAATCAGATCGAAAAAATTCTTAAAGTAGTATGCTATTTTCGCCTCACACATGATAACACAAACAAAGTTGCATTTTGGGAGGTTTGTAGCGGATTAGCTACCTCAATAACCTTGACTATTCTCAGAAAGCTCTCTAGAAGTTTCTTCTAACTCGAAAGTCCCCGGGGAATTAGCTAAGCTAAGACAGAGTATAAAGGAACAGTCGTGTTGTACGAAGCACGTTTATACAGTACGAGTATGGGGATACCGTGTGTTTACAGGCAGGTACCTAAGTCCTACAACATGGCGGATTTGGTGAAACAAGCGAGGGTCCTTGAGCTGCTATTGGCTGCGTGCTCTTGTCCTCAATCCGTACGCGAGGTTTATGTACTTCTCGTCGCAGGATTGAAAGAATTACAGTATATGAATAAACGCCGCTTAACAGATCATTTTTACCTTACTTCAATAATCAAAAATTTCGAACTTCTGAACAAGCTTTATGGAATGTATGAAAGGTTTGGGAGCGGGTGAAGCGGATGTAAACTAGTGGTGACGAGGATTCCGGTCTCCTTGTTGACATTTATAATGGAAGAAATTATGTGAGCAGGCCCGTGAATGGTTTATGAACATCAGAGTCGATCACTTCAGAGATGCCAACAATTCAAATTGTCTTTATGGTAGGTCTAATAAAAATTGATAGTAACATTTTGATGTGGTTGTTGTGAGTTCATCAGATTTTAGGAGTGTGACGTACAATTTCAGCTATATTTAGAAGGAAGAGATGAGTTTGACTTTACTCGATAAACTTAATACATTTGTGCATATTGTTGTTATCTTTTAAATATATTTTTAATAATGCAATAACGTGTCATAGATACTTTTATTTTTTAATATTTGTATAATGAATGAAAGGGTTCTTAAACCATCAACTATGCAAATATGACCTCAACATAAATAACAATTGTTATTTTCAGTAAGTCATATTTGATTAACAATATCCATACATTAATGGCCAACGCTTCATAATAAGTTCAGACGGCTCAATCTATTCTTTCTTTGTTCATCCTCCACGCGATTTCTAGAAACGGGAGATTTGTTCTCCTCTGTATTTCTAGCTTAATGAATCTTCTTCTCAAAAGGCGTTCTATGGTTATAACTATTAGTCAAGAGAATAGATTTACGACAATAGTATGGGTGCGTCTATGTAGAATTTAGAGGCAGAATATTTACTTGCGTTGCCATGGCGTGAAAGAGTAGTAAAGATGATGTAAATAGGGAGAAGAGGGGAATATGTTGCCTCATAGATAACTCGCTTCGATTAAGAGCCATTGGTACACTTCGCAGAATACAATTTCACGAATGCTTTCAATAAATAGAGAAAAAGTTTGAACGCTGGATGAGACCTCAATCCAAGCTCAATAAAAGTGGAGGTCATGTGATAAGATGCAATGGAGATAAATGGCGTGCTATGTGTCAATATATATATATATATATATATATATATATATATATATATATATATATATATATATATATAGCTATAATAGAAATAAACGGAGATTATTTCGAGTAAAACCCCTTGTTAATAGTAAGTTCTTTGGCTATTTAATTCCATCTAGATATTCAAAAATTGTGTTTACAAATCAACATCTCTGGGGATAGTCAAAATCAACCGGAATAGCCTACATAAATAATACACTAGTGAATATAAATTTTATGAGGTTACTACGCACTACGTATGCGCAAAGCGGTGTGCAATTGATTTACCACCACGTGGAACACCTTGGACAAAGTATACTCATACTCGGCAGTCGACTCCAAACTATTATGATCAGCCTGAAACGAAACTATAAGAGAAATTGCTCTTGTCGGGGCTAATTAAAACTTCAACAGATCCTTCAGTGGAATGCTGGAGGGATGTCATAAGACAAGAAGATCCAATTCCAGAAAATCAGGCATACCTATGATAAAGACATAATCACAATCATAGAAGCCAACCTTACGGATTACAAGCCCAAATACTACCAATTCCCAGGTCACACCTTATATCTCCTACCTAAAGACATTGCGAGCTAATCAAGAGTATGGGCTCAACGCAAGATATATGCGAAATTATCAGATTGAATGCTTGGAAATGTCAAAACCACTTCGAGATACACGCGGTCTATAGTCCACCCAAGAATAGATCCAACTTTGATCTTTTTAACATCTCACACAAAACTGTAGTACTTGTAGGCTTCAACGCCCATTCCACCAAGTGTAGTTATAAGAACATAAGCACAGCAGGAAAAGAAATCGAAGACTTGCTTAACAGCAGCCCTCTAAAACTTATTTGCAGCAATAAGGATCCTGATACTTAACTGCACTACAATGCAACCAGAACAACTATTGACTTGCTCCTGGCTTTAATCGACATCAGCGAGCTATCTAGCGCAAAATAATTAACGATCCTGGTTCTAATCAAAAACCAGTTATTGCTAGTATTACCATCAGCAAATAATGCATGGCACCCAAAATGTCAACCAAGCTATCATGGAACTTCAAGAAGGCTGACTACGGGCTACCATTGACAACTTCATCTCAAATATTAACTATTGAGTTTCAAATTCCTAGGTAGCCTACAAAACAGCAAGAGAAGACCCAAGAAAGAACCGATAAGCTTAAACAACAATCTGCTTATCACCGACCACAAAATAGCTAACTACTTTGCGAGGTTCTATTCCCACAAGCAGTAGCTAACTACTTTGCGAGGTTCTATTCCCACAAGCAAAAAGAAAACCTTTTTGTCAGAAAATATTCAAAAGATATAAAGAAACGAGTAAGACATTTAGTGAAAGTAAGGAAGACACATAATGCCACACAATTTACTTACTGAACCATTCAGTCCTAGCGAACTTAATGATGCGATAAAACAGTTAAGGTGCAAAAAATCTTATGGTAAAGACGGCACCCACCCTGAAGATCTAATGAGAATGGGGTCAAAAGTCAAGGAAATCATGCTGATACTATTCAACAAAATTTGGGAGACCAGTCTCGTATCTACTCAATGGAAATTTTGCATGGTAATACCAATACTAAAAAAGGGCTAAGACCCTAGCAACTTTGACAAATATAGGCCTATCTCCCTCACAAGCGTGCTAACTAAACTTATGGAAAGAATGGTTAAAACGAGACTGACCTGGTTCTCTGAAACGGACAAGAAGGTTTTGGTCACAGAGATCAACAAACCAACAAGTAGCCACTATCTCAAAACATATCAAAGATGTCCTTGATGCAAGAAATAATCCTACGGCTGTATTCATCGTTTTCAAATTATCATATGACTTAGTATGGAAAGAGAACGTAATTCTAAAATTGGCGAAGAAAGGTATAAAGCATAATATGTTAAACTGGGTAAATGCATTAATTGGACAAAGACCATGTAAAGTCAGATATGGAAATGCTCTATCAAAATCCAATCTTTTACAAACAGGCCTTCCACAGGGAGCTGTCAAAAGCTGCACTCATTTCAATCTCTTCATCAATGACATAACCGAATTAGTGCAGACAGTCAAGGCCATCAAGTGCTTACTTTATGCAGATGATCGTTCTATGGTATTCTGCCCCAAAAAACGCCCAAGAGAGGACGGAAAGTGCCCTAAATTGTGCACATAAACTACTTCCAAACTGGTGCGACAACAATGGAATGGTAATCAACACCGCGAAAACTGCATTCCAAACTTTTTCTTTGGCCCATCACAGCATAAACCCGCTTCTAAGGTACAAGGATACTACCATAGAAAAAATCAATGAGTTCACATATCTCGGAATGACATTTGACACAAAGCTAACGTGGAAAAGTCACATTGCTAAAACAGCAGAACGAGTCTCCAATAGACTGAACGTACTGAAGCGCCTCGCTGGTAGCATAAGGGGCTGTGCACGGTCAACCCTAAATACCACTTACAAGATGTTTGTTCAACTAATATTGCTGTATTGCTGTGAGGCACTCATTACAGCCTCTGAGGTGATTCTCAACCCACTCGAGAAGGCGCACAACCAGGCATTACGACTAATGGAGGGATAAAATCAACACCCATTGATGCAATGCTCCTGGTTACTGGGAACATCACAACACGTTCCTTTATCAAAGAGAAGGCCTTGATCCTGTATGAGAAGCTACTGCGAATTCCAATGGACAAATTCTTCAGCACCTATGAAAATAGGCCAAGACACCTAAAAACGTAACCTGATCTAATANTGTAGTGTGTTGCACCCAACTGCTTGACCACATCAGGAAAGCAAATACTCCTCCAGAACCAAAAAAAAGATGAGATATACAAATGTAAAAAACTGCATCAGTTACTTAGAAAAAAGCCAAACAGTAGTTCTTCAATGGATCCCCGGACACTGTGGCATTATAGGTAATGAGCGCGCTGACACACTTGCTAAGAAGGGGACAATAATTTTGCAAAGAATAGACCGGCAGATGTCTTTCCACACAATGAAGACCTTAATCATGAGAGAATTCAAGACTTCAAGGTGCAGCGAACTTAAATCACTCTCCGACATAGCCGACTGGCCAAGAATCGAAGCCGTTGCCTAATTCAGTCTACGCACTGGGCATGAGTGCCTGGCGAAGCATCTTTACAGAATAGGAGTATACGCTCAGCCAACATACCCCCTATGTGACCTATAGGAGAAAATGGAAAAGACCCACCTGATTCAGTGTCCAGTCCTAAAGACATCTATGGAAACCCAGAAGACAACTAGTGAACTACTGTCAACTGTCCTAAATCCTAAATATATGTTCCTCCTCCCCCCCCCCCCCCCCAATGTGAAAGCCGAAGTCAACATCGGGGCGAATGTTAGCTATCATTAAGCCTGCCATTTGAAATAATAATAAAAAAATATATGCGCGAATACGAAACCTGCAGTTATGAAATAACAGAAAAATGTTATCCTTTTAAGCTTATTATGGAAAAAGTTGACGAAATTCCAGAGTAATTCAGAGTTTTGAACATCCACGCTGCTAGATTTCCAGCAATAAGCGTCGATCCGGAGATCTCCGATTGGTCCAATTATATTTTATTCACTATTTGTAACTGTTTGTCATTAGTGAGCCTCTTTTGTTACCTTCAAAACTTATTTTAACGGAAAATAACTGTGCTTAGTATCTTGTCCATTAAACACTTGAAAGTCTTTCTAGAACTCGTTAGAAAGAAAATAAAAAGTAGTGCGAAAGGAGCTAAAAAGTATTTAATTAAAAATAGAATTTAGTAATATTAGATTTGATTGCTTACTTAACCAGTAAAGTGTTAAAGTCCCTTTTCGATATATCCTTTGGCTCAGTCTCAGAAATACCGGAAATTAAACGGGAAAAGAATTCCATTCCATGTAGGACTATAGAGAAATTGGAATCCATTATGAAGAGCTCGGCAATAGCACAAATAACTGACATTTTCAGTGTTTTGACAAGCAGTTTCTGTTTGGATGTTTTAAAAACCGAAATGGAGTCAATCAAGTAGTATTCAATTCTTTTCGACACCTCATTTGCGATTGACTGAGCCCACTTTCCAGAAAGCTTTCCACTTGCAAGAAGATTCATTTCAACAAACATTTTCCGAGTTAGCAAAAAAGAGGAATAATTAAAATTCATCGCAAACTTGCTCCAAAGGAGACCCTTTTCGTGTGGCATGGCTGTTTGTGCATTTTCAATAAAACTCATTTGTTTATTTAACAGAAATTTACCCAATAAGAAATGAGTTAAGCGATGAAGAAAATTAGAATGATGATGAGTTTGTGGAAGGTTCGATAAAAATCTTATACACGGCTCTTTGCTATTTGAGATTTTGTGGACCCGTTCAGGGACAACTTCTGATAGTGTCGCAGATGGCTTGAACTACTTCGATAGCAACAAAACGAAGCCTTTGGTTAGAAGGGATTTCAGAGACGGTTTGAATGCCAAAATATTCGTCTAAGTCACAGCTTCCGAAAAATCGTAAATATATTTCGTAATACTTTATTTATAAGTGACCGAAATTCGGAACGTGATATTAAGACTAAAGGTAAATTTGGTAGAATTTTCGAAAAAAGAATTTAGCAGAGCTTTGTTCAAATCTTGATATTTAATTGCACCTATTAGTTTCAATTCAAGCTTCAAAGTCGCCAAAGCGGCAAATTTACCATTACGATCATTAGAACAATCACAGATATTTCTAAAATTAATGTCGAAGGCGTGATTAGGGTGATGACTTTGAAGCAGAAATAGTGCAGCTGTTCTTTCTTCGCCTATTCGTACACGAAATTTGCAATATAAATTATCATGAGTAAAGATAGGGCTAAAGGACAAAGGTGGATTTAGTTAGTATATAATAAATAAAAGTTGTCGAACTTAACTATTGAATTAAAAGCTATTTCTAAGATCGTATAATCAAATAAATTTTTATACAAAGTAATTGGAATCCAAAAATAGAATATTTAAGATGGCAAAATTCAAGGACACATTCACATGTGTTCAGCTATTATTTACACAGTAGAAACGACCTTTATGGTACTATATCACATTTTATGCAAATAAATAAGAGCACTAATAAGAATCTTCTCTTAAAAAATTAATTTATTATTGAAATCATGATAATATAACTAAAAATTAAACAAGTTATGATTATTTAAATTAATAAAAAGTAATAAATTAATTTAAAAGGGCCAAAATGATAGATATTTTATGAAGTTTAATAAGCCAAACACATTTATACTAGTAAATCAACATGGTATCTTTACCCAATTAGAATTTTTAATAACATGTAATGTAAGAAAGCATACTTAGTGATATCAATCAAAATTTCCCAAGAAACCGAATTTTTGTAATAACTTATTACTTCAATTAAAATTTCCTTGAACGCAATTGCGGTCACTGAAGTTAAGAAAATAATTCGGTAGGGGTACCTTAAGAGCCTATTTAAGAGGTTTCATTAAAATAAAAAATACAGAAAATATCGAGCATGTTACAATATAGTTCGCTACGTTTGTTATGTTTAACTAGGTTAATTATGTAAATTACTAACTCTTGCATCTTTAATTATCAGCTCAAATGAAAAAGGTTTAAAGCGATCTAGTTTCTATGGTTTAATTATCAACAGGAACATTCAATGTCTCGATATCGATTAATCAAAATTGTACACAAGGGAAGAATGATTTATCTTCACGAAAGGCTATATATTGATATTCTTTATTCACTTCTCATTTGTCACCTTAAATATCTTCTTAGGGGTGTGCGATAGACTTACTTGCACGTGGTGCACCCTGGGCAACGTATACTCATACGGCAAAAGTCTGTTAACCGGCAGTTGACTTCTGACATCAAACTACCATGTCTGTTAACCGGCAGTTGACTTCTGACATCAAACTACCATGACCCCACTGTATGTCATATTCCACAAATTCCACAGTACTCGCCTCACCTTTTCTCTACCTTCGTGTCTGCCTGTCTGTCTCTTCTACATCTGTGAAACACTCTTTTGTTCATCCACTCGAATTTTTCCCACTTTGATGTTCCTCAGTCTTTGAAGACAGAAGTCAGCTAGATGACAAATGTTAACTATTCAAAGTGTCTGCCATTTGAAATAATAAAAATAAAATATCATTTTATCATATATGCAAATGCGAAGGAACAATATTGAAAATAGCAAATTTTGAACTTTGAAAATGCATTCGCTGCTGAAACTGAAAAGTCTTCAGAGGTGCAATAGTGACAGGTAATTTTATATGGAGTTAAAGGTTCATTCTTACCAAAGGCTCTATTTTTACTCCTTTATTTCCAAGGTCAGTCAAAATTCGCAACAAATACGCAACGGGTCAACTCTTACGAGGAAATATTTTAGAATATCCTTAGATTGTGATAATTATGCATGATGACAGTATTGACACAAAATATTGAAAATTTTTAATTTTTCAAAATGATGGCACTTACAAGAACAAAGAAGGTACAGAATTTTATGAAAGCACATACCATTATGTGGGGGGGGGGGGGAAACGATTCATTAATAATCATCTTGAAAATGCTACAAAGATACTATTGATTGAATTATATTACTTGAAATAGCTTACTGTATGATTCAAAATTTAAAATTTACAGTAGCATGATTAAATGTTTCTAAATAATTGAGTAAAAGCGTGCGTCATTGCATATTTCCGCTAATTTCTGTACAAATAAAGTAGACCTAATTTAAATATTTTTACGTTAAAAATATTTTACTTTCTAGAGAAAATAAAATATTAATAATTTTGCAACCTTGAGTTAAAATAAGGTGGTCTTCGAGATTAATTGTTGAAAAATCGGACTTACATATTCTTGTCGTTCTCTAAGGAGTGCAGAAAGTTTTTAACTATGTCTTGGTTCTCAGATTTGTACGTCTCAGTGGCGATGATATTTATCAAACTTATGGTTTACGCCTACGAATATCTGACGTTACCGATATACTTCATGTTCAGCAAAACCGAATACTTCATGCCATTTCCGGAAGATGAACAATCCTACTTCAAAAAATTTGCAGCTGAAGAATCAAGAACTTTAAGCATGCCCATTGAAAAAAATGATCCTGGCAGCCCATGGCGGGCTTCTGAATATATCGATAATTTAGTTACGGAGGCTTTGCCAGGTTGCTCAACACTGTCCGAACTTTGGCTTCGCACAGTCAAACTGTGGCCAAACAAACCTGCTTTGGGTACAAGAAGAATTCTTAACACTGATTACGAGGTAAGTTTCCTTGCTTCAACTCTTTTTTTATTTCACTTTTAGGCAATGCCCAGCGGCAAAAAGATGGTCAAGCTAACAATGGGGGAATATTTGTGGGAGACTTATGCTGAGGCAGAAAGCCGAGTCTCATCTCTAGCAGCAGGTCTTCGTTCCATTCTAGGACCAAGCACGCTAGATAGGAAGGAAGAAAATAGCTGTCCCACGCCGCTTATTCTTTTCTCTGAGACTAGAGCTGAGTGGCTCTATGCAGCTGTAGCGACTTGGCGTCTTAATCGTCCCATTGCCACTCTCTACTCTACCCTCGGTGATGATGCTGTTGTCCATGGACTTGTTGAAACTGAAGTGAGCCTTTTCCTTTTTTTCTTTTTTTTATATGATTATTGCCTTGCATTAATTGGATGTACAGACGTATAGGTTTAATTTCTTTAACATGATGTAGGTTTTCATGAGGTTTGATCTATATAATTTCTATTTTTTGTTGCTTAGCTCAAATGGCAAAAGTTATTGCAAAATTTTCAGGCATTTATATTATGAATTCGCTTTACTTAAGGCTTATTTGAGAATTGTATTTTCTTTGTCTAGTTTTTTCTCCACTTTCCCTCTTTCATATTGGTGCCGATGTTGTCGTGGTTTTTCTCTCAGTATCCACATTTCCTTTCATAAACGAGTGGAATTTATATTCGCAGTTAAAGTTTTGCTAATAAAGACTGATATGATAAACAAGTGGTTTAAAAAAATAACTGATGTCACGTATAAAATAAGGCGTTGGTTAATAGTTAACTGTATTGTACGGGTTATAGACCGCTTCAATTGTAAACGAAATTTTGTGCAGTTGCTGGATTTTAACTTTTTCATCTTTACAGTTTTGCTGCATAGTTCAATACAGTTGGGGTTGAATAGGGCTTTATCTTAATTTTTAACGAAATCCTGATGCATCATTGATTATTCTGATCTTTTCGAAACTATTTCTTCCTTTCCTCAAATTGGTGCTTTTTTATTGCAGTAAAACCTATTAAATGGCTTGAAAGTGATCAATTGTGCAATATTCCCTTCTTATTTTGATAAAAATATATAATTGGAGTCCTGTCACATTTATTTATCTTTTTGACTAATATTATTATTTAAGAATCTTTTCTGAATTCAATATTTGTTTTGTTGCAAAGAATTTACCTACTAATTTTCCAGAGTATTTTTATGCTGGTAATTTTGATATAGCCTATAGATTGTAAGTCACATTTTTCTTCAATAATTTTTCCCGTTTATTTTTAATTTTGATGCACATGAGAAGCATTGGTTTATCTCGAATTCTTACAAGATCACGTTTACTTAGAATTTTTGCTCTGTGATGTCACTATTGCATATTTGATTTTGGTTATTTACTTTTTGAACTCGGGACATTGGTGTTGATATATACTTCAGTAGGAATTGACATCGTTCAAGTTTATCCCCTTTCAAAACCACTCATTCCTGGTTATTTATTGGAACTTGGTAACTGAGCTCATTCGCTTTATAGAAACTTATATTTCATTTAAAATTCATTTAAAACTATTAATAACCGACTTCATTTTCTCCTTATATTTGTTAAGGCCTCTGTGATCTTTACAAGTGACGAGTTACTCTGCAAAGTGGTGAATCTTCTTCCACGCTGTCCTCTAGTCACGCATGTCATCTACTTCTCCAACGGTGTGGTCCAGAAGCACTCGTGTCTTGATGTGAATGACCTCGCTCGTCTCAATGCAACAGCCCGCCACTCTGTTGAGACGGCTAGAAAAGCCCTTCCTGACGGCGTGACACTCCACGACATTCTCGAATTGGAGGCTATTGGAACTGCTGAAATTTGTGGTGGTGCTGCCAAAAAAATAGAGTCTACCCTCAACTGGCAACCACCAGCCGATGAAAGACCCAAACCCAACGATCTGGCCGTCATTATGTATACCAGCGGCTCTACCGGTAATTCATTTGCAACTCTGCGTCTCACTTAAACCTATGATTTTGGAGTTTCGTCATTTGTCATCTGTTTTTGCTTGCAATTCTTCCACCATCAACATGATACTATGGGATTGGATGCACAATTGATTGTGAGGGACTGTATGGAATTTCGTTGGTATTTTTTATCAATTTGTAAAAGTAACATCTCGCGTTTATTTCTTCAACTTCTATCTTAACCATCCCTATGCATGCCATAGGATCCGGAATATACAGATATGAACAGTTTATGAGTTTCCTAGAATAAGGTGGCAATCTTGAGAAAGGACGTGCTTTGTGTATGTTTACTACACTAATCTGCACCACAAAAGTGATCCAATACACTCTAGCCTTGATGACACGCCCTTACCGCTCTCCGCAAATGGACGTTTCTCCTTGTGTGATTTTAAAGTACCTAAACTAAATTAGGACACCATGAAAATGATGGCTATCCCGTGATATGTTTGGTATACAAATCCCTAACATCCATTTGACTACCACCTTCACGTGAGGCCTTCAAAAGCCTTTAAGTATTTCATGTTTATGTAAGCTTGAAGTGGTATTGAGATGCCATTCGTGTTTGTTTACACTGCTGCTGGAATCTTCATCCGGTTTTGTATTATTCGTATTCTTTATTTATTTGTCTATCTATTGTCCAACCAAAATGACAGATTCATACCTTTAAACTCGGCTAAATAGCCTCCTTATTGCTAACTGAAAAATCTATCCCTTGTAGAAGTTTCTAATGTTGTGTAGAGTATAAGTTTTTTAGCGTGAATTTCGTTGATAAAACTTCTATAACTTTCTCTAATACCTCGGGAAATATCCACCTCCCGCAAAGCCTTACCCATTTATATCACTTGTTGAATTAGTTGTCGAATTAAAGTGAGAAGAATTCAACTAATCTAACTGCCAATAATCTCATACTGGCCTTCATTTTTCTCCATTATTTAGGGCGATCTATTTGGTAAAGTAGGATCGAGATATATTAAACAAATTTCTGAACTTCGCTAGATATTCTTTACTTTCGGATCATCGTTATACTTTAAGTTATTATTAAAGTTATTCAGTTATTGTTATTTAGCCCTGACTCTGATGACATCAAATACTAAGGCGTCTCAATTTGTAAGCGGTCATGTTATTAGGTCACATTCTGTTTCACACAATTAATTTTTGATATTCAACTTAATCTACCTTGACTTCAATTTGATCTTGCTTTTTGATAATTGTATCTTGTATAGGAGCACCAAAAGGTGTTGAGATAACTCATGAAAACATACTCTGCACAATTGCTGGTCTCTTCCGTCGTTTACCGAAATTGAATATTGATTCTGATATCTACATCGGATACCTTCCACTGGCCCATGTTCTGGAACTGACCTGTGAACTGTCGGTTCTTATCTTGGGCATTCCAATTGGTTTCTCCAATCCCCAAACTCTCACAGACACTTCGACCAAAATCAAGCAAGGAGCTTGTCGTGGTGACATTATTGTGCTCAAACCAACTCTCTTTGCCACTGTACCCACCGTCCTCGATCGGATCACAAAGTCTGTCTGGGAAAAGGTCAAGGAGGGTGGTCCATTGATGGAAGCTGTAAGTCACTTGTCTCTCTTCACATTCTTCTTTAGTGTGTAGATTTATATCTGTCGGTTGTTAAAAGTTTAATACACTTAATTGGGGTAGAGGGAAAGTATTCTGGAGAAGCTAGTTAACTAGTCTACTTCTATTGTAATAATCGAAGGTGGGGGGATTGACCCTTTAGTTGGCGACGGCAACTAGAAGTCATTTCCGTATAAGCATTAAATAGAAAGGAGCGATTTATTAAACAACATATCGTTTCAGGACCCTGTAATAACGATATGGGAAGAAATTCACTAGTTTGGCTGCAATTGAAACAAGAAATTAAGAAATTCCTTAAACTTCGTTGATAGTCACCCTCAAACTTAAAATGCTATGTTTGAACACTAACATTTCTAACTTAAATGAATAAAACAAAATTGTTTGTTTCCTATATTTTGACATTAATAAACAGAATAAATAATAACATATAGAAAAATGAGAAAATTCTTAACTACCTAAAAGTTATTTATTTCGTTAGGACCAGTACCACTGTATAAGTGTTTTTAATATTAAACAACTTCTCAAATGCTAACTACGAATAGAGCAAGATGTTATTAACGTAGGAGGATTTAGTGGAATCCATAGGAAAGAAAAGTGGGCTAATTTTTGTAGGATTTTATCTCCTAATTGCAAATAATTTGTCTGGAAAAAAATAAGTAGTGGAGGAAAAAGAATAATTTGGGGTATATCTACGATTAACTTCATAGTCTATATTCATTGTCATTCAAATCGTTCTACACGTATGTGGAAATAAAATCGAAATGCTTGAGTGCTTCGAAAATGTTAGAAGCTACTAGACATATTGACAGAGCACCGAAGAACTTTTTTGTGAATGCACATAAAGTCTAGTGTCTATATTGCTCGGGATAAATGTTACAGAGGTGTATTTGGTTGTTTTTCCTCAGATGTGTTAAAAGTGTTCAGGCACCACGTTTTTGTAAATATTCAAAGCTTCTTTCATGCTTATACATGATGGCACAGAGTGAATGGCTGGGGCCCATACAAATCATGGAATGGAATAACTCGTGTCATGAAGATTTGCGCCGCCATCAAAATAAGGAGATTGTTCATCACTCTCTGAGCACGTTAGAAACAAGGCAGAATGAACGGGAAATTCCATTGGAGACTTCGAGGTTGCTGTGAGTAGAAAGAGGCTACATAACAGGCTATCTGATCTGATTGATTTTTTGCAGCAGATTTTCCCCGAGAATCTGCTGCGAAAAAAAGCGTTGGAGCACCCTGGCATAGGAATTGGGGCTTTTATTGCCACAGATAATTGAATGTTTCACCACTCCTCTCCCCTCCCCACTTCTGCCATTCACTACTGCAAACATTTATTTCAAATGGCAAGTAGGATTTTCTGGACTAGGATCTTTTTGTCCTGTGAAATCCCTCCAGCATTCCACTGGAGGATCTGTAGACGTTGTGATTCGCCCTGACGAGGACGATTTCTCTTATAGCCTTATTTCAAGCTCTGCGAGGGCGATTTTTCTTATAGCCTTTTTCAAAGCTAATAAGGGCGATTTCTCTTATAGCCTTTTTTCAATCTAATCATAATACGATTTCTCTTATAGCCTTATTTCAAGCTAATCATAATAAATCGAAGTCAGAAGTCAACTGCCGAGCGATAGGCTTTTTTGCCGTATGAATAGACGTTGTACAGGGTGCACCATGTGGAGGTAAGTCTATTGCGCACCCCAATTACTGCAAACATATACTCTTCACAAAAAGGCCGTCAACGAAAAAGTCTGAGCATTGGGAAGCATCCAACTGAAAAGCCTACAATCTAGTTCTTTTCTGACACAATAAAACTTAGTCGCGCTTTAGTATTATGGTAGTTTTTCCCCAATATATGAGTACACTAGGTTTGTCATCTTATCTTTTGGTCTGCTGATAAGAACTTCGGTTACATAAGACCATTTTAATTTATATTAAAACTTTTGGTTAAGGCAGTAGAACATTTGATAATCTGCTTTTGAGTAAGATTTGCCTTTATGCTCTATAACTGTTGGCGACCAAACTCCATAAATTGATATGGCAAATATGTGGCAGTTTGTTGCTATGTTTGCACTCCTTGTTTATTTATTCTTACTCACGTTAAATTTGATAATATGTGCATATATTTTTCATTTAAATTGTTTTCATGACAAGTATTTTAATTTACTTGTTATATTTACTGTTATTAATGAATTTACTTTCCTAATAATTTTACCCATGCCTATTTTACTCATGGTGGATCTAATGAAGTATCGCGCACGATGGTTGACGCCCATCGGTTTTTATGAGAAATCTCGAATGTGCAACAGGTTTATAACATTTATAATTATTACAAGTATTTAAATTTAGCAATCGTTATTCAACCAAGTATTGTGCGTCAACCCTGAGCATTCACTTGAAAATGAGTGGACTGAGCTGTTGAAAGTCAAGACAGTTGTCCTATAAATCAATATTTTTCCCTTATCTAGTGGTTCGAATCATTATATTTCTATTGTCATTTTTTCTCCTTAACTGTAAGTGTGTCAACTTTAGTAATAACCAATATTAGAAAGCTTTCTTATCGATTAAGTTTGAAGTAGTTATCTGCAGGGCACTCTGTGATTTACATTGTAGATATTCCACTTCGCATATGATTACAAGTGTCGACGTCTTCACACGGGTTTCCCGAGTTTCTTGGTGGATCGGCTTATTTTCCGCAAAGTGCGTGCTCTGGTTGGTGGTCGTTTGCGCTACATCGTCTCAGGTGGTGCGCCTCTCTCCGAGGAGTCCCATCTCTTCACCAATGTCTGCTTTGCTCCCATTATGCAAGGGTGAGTTTTTCTATGTAAAAGGCCATTTGTTCGGGATCGTCTGGTCGAACCACCTTTTTGTCCATGTGACTGATTGGTGTGTTTCATGCATTTTAACTCATTTTCTAACTCATCACTGACAATGCATATCTAATCCGTCTCTGTTCTGTTATGTTAATGTCGTCTTAATTCTTTATTTGGATGGTCTGCTTCCTCAAGCTTTGGGGCTAAATGTAGCTTCAAAATCGGTTGTCATTATTAAGCAGATGGTCAGTAAGCATTAGATAACTGTGATAAAATTTAATTCTGGAACTTGTTTTACTCATTAATACCCAACTTTGCCCTAGACCTTTTTTTCTACCGATTTCAGTCTCCTCAAGGAAGAATTCCTTTCCTCTAAGTTTTATTGTTATATACTAATATTATCATATTATTTAATATAGTAGTAGCAATTAATAATAGAAGAGAAAAGATCGGAAGGGAACATGAAGTACTTCTTGAATAACTTGCAAATTAGTATGCCTGTGTTTCTTGTACTGATTATTTCCCTCCAGCGTTTACTTTATGGCCTGATTTTCTATTTCACCGTCCATCCCTTGTAAAGATATTTTGTCACTACATCCAAAGCTCGTCGGTTCATTAATCTACTATGAAGCTATTGATGTAATGCTACACCTTTGATCGTCTCAACCTCCGCATACTGACTATTTCAATAATCCAGCTCTAAGATTATTTACTAATATTTGGACTAATTCAATGGTATCATCTGTGGAATACGGTGTTTGAGTATAACATTTAGGGAGGCATGATACAGGTTATTCTTTTCTATTAAACTACTCACCCTTATCAATTGTGTATGGTATGGCTGCTTGATCAGCTGCTTATACCAGTCTATAAAAAGTGTGCAAAATATGCGCGATGGGGCGTGTGTTAAGGCCATCTACAGGGCATTTGTAAGATCGCGCGCTCGGATGATTTGTTGGTTTTTTCCAACAGCATTGAATCTAATGCTTTTCGCATTTGTTTATTATAGCTCAGAAATTAGTCCTATCTAAATGTCCAAGCTTGTGTTTTCGTGTTTTATGATCAGTAAAATGATGTTGATAAATCTCACTTTGAACATTTCGTTTTCACTATCCTGAGTAGCTAAATAATATTCCATCTTTATTAATTGAATGTAGTTAAGTTCTGCGTCCTTAATTTTACTTAATATGCGCCTCTAGCTTGAATATCAAGGCAGGAAGGGGAGATCTAGTTATTCTATTACCCTGTTCAGTTTTATCACCTGTACTGCCATAAGACAAAAATTTTGGGAGAAACTAAGGGAATAGTGCTGCCGCGTAGCCCGTAGGACAAATTTACATAATTTTTTATATCAAATGGTAGGCGTTTTGGTAGTCATCATTAGCCCTTTAGTTGACTTGAGGCTTCACAGAGGGGAAGGAACCTCAAAGTGAAAAAAGTCGAAAGGGGGGGGGGACAGAAGAGTATTTCAAAGGTGAGGTGAGTACTGTGGAAGCGGTTGTATATGACATACAGTGGGGTGATGGTAGTTTGAAGTGAGAAGTCAACTGCCAGTCAATAGACTTTTTGCCGTATGAGTATACGTTGCCCAGGGTGCACCACATGGAGGTAAGTCAATTGCAAATCCCATTTACTTAATAAAGTTAATATGCAAGTGTCAGATGAAGGGAAAGTTATGACCAAGTGTTCCTCAGAATGCCCTAAAGGAGGGCGACAATTGGGTAAAATGTAATAACAACTCTGTAATCCCATGGCCATCATTCAATAGCCAACAGATATTCATTTATGCCAATAGGTGGAAGGGTTTCGGTGTTTGTAATGAAATGCAATTTAAATGACGTGTGTCAAGTATATTTTATTTGCTTGCCTCAAATATTAGGTTGGCAACTAAGTCATTGCCGATTTCAA
>UZAE01012111.1:0-30315 GCA_900617975.1 Rodentolepis nana
TGTTTGACCATTATGTGAGGTGTGCGATAGACCTACCTCCACGTGGTGCACCCTGGGCAACGTATGATCATACGGCAAAAAAGTCTATTAGCCGGCAGTTGACTTCTCACTTCAAACTACCATCACCTCACTCTGTCATATTCGACCACTTCACAGTACTCTCCTCACCTTTCATCTACCTTTGTGTCTGTCTCTTTTACATCTATAAAACACTCTTCTGTCCCCCCCCCTCTCGACTTTTTTCTCTTTGATGTTCCTTCCCCTCTGTGAAGCCTGAAGTCAACTAAAGGCCTATTGATAACTATCAAAACGCCCGCCATTCGATATAAATAAATATTCGACCATTATCGTTCCTTTATCAATTTTAGTTGTTAGTAAAAGATACGCTATTAATAACGACATACACTACTCGTGTGAGTGCCAGAGGCGCTCTCAAAAAGTCGGGGTTAATTGTGTGAATAGTAATGAGTATAAGTTTGAGGAAAAGAAGAATTAGGGCGTAAAGGCAATCTTCATATTCCTTGACGAAGTGAAGAGAAAATGAACAAATGAATACGAACTTCAGAGCCAAAGCTAGAAATAAGCAAAAAGGCATCAGAAAGCTCAATCCTTTTATAAGCAACTAAAACCTGCAATCAATACACACCCGTTTATTCAATTTGTATATTTAATACGGTTTTAAAATGTATGAACTCCTTATAATACATATCTCAGAAGTCATGGATAGAGGCTGTTACATGACACCAATGGAACAAATCTGCACAAACACATTAGAAATATTACAAGCAACTAAAGGACAAATACAATCATATGAAGTGAAGAAAGAGCAAATGTGAAAGAACTGAATAAATGGCCAACGTCTTAACATCCGAAAATATATAATTATCTAGCCATTAATTAATTGTCATAATAAACAAAGAAGACAGTAGACTTCCTTAGACAGTTTTCACCTCACTTTTAAATTCGCCTTCAAATGGTAATCAGGCACACATTAACCAAAGGCGAAAATGATGATGATGATGTAAAGGAAGGAAATCACTAGACAAAAGATTTGATCTTTGTTAAATATAATCGTTGTCAACAATTCTTTCTTTGAATGCAGAATTATATATACAAAATATACAGTGCAGAAAGTAGACTAATTCCTTGCAAATAAAAGATCAGCCATTTAAAGCGGGAATGACAAGTAACTCAGAAACTATATTGGTTAAATAAACGGAAACAACAGAAACTAAACAATAGAGGCAATTCTGGGGAAAAATTCATTTAATCGTAGAAATTAGTAAACGAAATTAGGGAGTTCTCAAAATTTGCAAATATAAAAGACTATACTGGACCGCAGTTCATCTTTAAAGAATTGCTAAGGCCACTGCTAAGTCTAATTTCATAAATGTGCTCCTTTATGCAGGAGGATACAAACAAATCGAGGCAGAATTACTGACCACAAGATTAAATTAATCGGTCAACAATCTACGGAATACAATTCTACACATGAACTACGCTCTTATAAAAATAAGAAACTCTTGATGGCCCGGCTTCAACACTTGCTTTTCAAGATGAATTCGCCGGTGCTAATTTATTATACATTGATTGTTTCACCTTCTCAGGTGTCATCAAATTATTATAACATTGAAAGCACAAAGGAAAAATGACACAACGAAAAATAGATTCATTTTGAACCATAGAAAAGTATTGCAGAATCAAATAGCGAAAATGATAAAGAAGTCAGACAGGTTCCACGTTAATGCATGCAAAAAAGTCTGCTGACATACCCAGTAGCAACCTCCCAGATCTTGATTGTTTTGTCTCGGCCAGCACTGACGAGAAAGTCACCGGAGGGAAGGAAGCAAATACTGGAGACACTGTGATCGTGGCCAAAAAGGGTCTTTGTGCACGTGTACGTTGTAAAGTCCCACAACTTGACGTGCATGTCTGCTGAACATGAGGCGAGGAGATTTCCGGAGGGATCAAAGCTCACATCCTGTACCACATCGGTGTGTCCTTTCAGTGTCGCTTCGTACTCACCCGTCTCATAGTCCCATACCTGTAAGATAACATGAAAATATGGAATGGAAGGCAGATTCATCGAGTGTACATCTTTTTTTCCAAATGGTCATTCGCGATCGTTAAAAAATGACTGAATAAACGGGATAGAATAGGTAAAACAGCAGAAAATATGACCAAATAATCTCTCATAAAAAACAAGAGATATACGGTAAGGCAGTAAGGTGGCGGCACCAGCATTGGACTAATTAAGTGATTAAGTTATTGCACAGCATTCATACAACAGATGTCAAGAAAGGCCTTCAATAGAAGGTAAACAAGAGAGACTACAATGTGTGAAATGAGTGCTAAATTAATCACATTATTACTAAGAGTCAGATGACAATAGGTGGCCAAGTCAATAAGTAATAGAATGGATTAATCATATTAAACGCCTATGAGTCATAACATAACTCACTTAAGGAGCAAAACTAATTCGACCATTGATTCATCAGAATTTTTTTCAATCTCAGGAAAAAACAGAGGCTGGATATTAATCGTAAGGTAACTCCATACAATGATGTTGAAATATTCAAGAAGAGATCAAGCTTTGTGAAATTGAAAACACTAAAAAGGGAAAGACAATAATCCAAAAAGGCAAAAAAGAATAAGAAGAAAGCATACATAGTCGACCATCTGCCACAAGTGAACAGCGCAACTATTATTTAAGGCAAAGTGATTCAACGAAAGCACAACTGAGTCAGCAAGAAACTGGCGAGTGAGATAAGAATTAGCCAATAAGCCCCTCATTGGCGGATTTTAACTCTCAGGAATGCGCGAATTCGATGTGTACAGTGACGTTAATGGTGTAATTTGGACTCTGACCACACAGAGTCAAAACAGAGAAATTTGCCAAAACACACACTTTCAGTTTAAACAAATAGAGGTGGGGAAAATAATACTGAGATATAAAACATCCGAAATTGGTCCTTGCAAAAACAAAGCGACACTAGGAAAAATTAATAAAAGCTATATTATTCATTAAAGGCAAATCAAGTAATACTAAGATGATAGAAAATTGCAAACTACGCGCATTCTATGAAAACTACAACAGATTACAAAACTTGAAAAAGGCAAAAATAGTATGCAAATGCATGGCTATGAGAGGGAGAATTAATCAATACTTTTAATAAGGCACTTACAAGTTGTAAGGGAAAGTTAGCATTTATGCGTCGCAGTGTTTGAAACATTCAGACCACTATTTAGGGCAAAACGGAAAGCCATTTTACAAGGCTTTAACTCGTGAAAGTGCAAAGAAAAAAATAAATAAAGCCAAAGGAGAGGAGATCAGTATTAGTATCAAATGAGCCCAGTAAGCTTTCTGTTCTTACGCAATAGGTTTAATTATCAATGCCTAAACATAATATTCCAACTAACTGATGCCCAATAGGTCATTGGAGGAGTGGCCAATGGATTCGTTTGAGAGATTTGTCAACATATCCCCGCATATATCTCTCTTAAAACTCAATGCCATAGAGGTATGAAACAACTTTCGTCGAAAAGTCTGTAGCATTTATCAAAAGGGGAAATGAGGCACGTCTACTCTGCCCCAACTGACATATGAATTTAGTGGTTGCTCATCGACCCGATAAGGAGCACAGAACAGTCAATTTCACTCGGTATGTCTCTTTAACGTCCCTACTTCAAGCTAGAGCCAGTTCGACTTCTAATTCTTCTTTTCACTTCTCTATACACCTATCACATTATAGTTGTCGAATGCACTGAATAGATTTACTAAGCATAATTGGTGCTATTCTAGGTCAAAATATTGACGATTGAAGAATGGGTTGTAAATTTACCAATCACTACAAAAAGGATTAAATTTCATTGCGCGCATTATCTAAATTTTGACTAATAAATTGACCAATAAAATCATGCAAACTACGTCCGTATTTACATTTTTCAGACAATTCTGAACATTTCTAAGTCTTGTAAAGACGCAAATCACTAACAACTGGAAATCCAAAAAAAAATAATTTTTATAAAAGCATTTGGCCAAGAAACTAAATAACACCAGCACATAATTGATCGTAAATACAGAATTAAATATAGAATTGGTAATGAGGTAATCATACTTCAAGATTGGCCCAAGGCAGTGACTCGCAGTCATACATTGACCCCTGCGTTGCTAGGGCAGTCAGGAAATAACGTTTAAGGACATGTAGTGTTAATTTCTTGTACTAAGAAGAAATAGAGAAAATGGCTAAAAATAAAGAATAATCATCATTGGGAAACGAGAAAATTGACTAGGGAATGCATTCTCTGAGTCACAAAGCGTCTTAATAAGACCACCATAGGCTATAAAAATTAATTCAACGAAAATAGCTCGATTGACATACGCGGGACTTCCATAAAGGCTTAAAAGCAATTGAATAATGAAAGCGATTCGACCCCATAATGAAATTCAATCATTTGGAAAGCATTCAAAAAACTTATGACGATGTTATTGATAAATAATAAGGCTTGCAAATAGTTGGGTCAAATGCGAAATGGAACTGATTTTTAAACCCCCCCATGGCCGCAAATCAGACGAAAGGCAAATTTAAATTACTTTCGAGCTTTCATGAGGCTTTCAATGTATTCATCTTACTTGCCTATGGTCGTCTATAAAATTAGCTTGCATTAAGTATTACAGGTTAAAACCCTTGTGATACCACAGGATGTCATTTGAAGGCCACATAACAACTAATATTGGCTTAGCTTCCTTTTTTTCAAATAAAAGAAGAAACAAGAAAAATGGTTAATATCCGCTCAAGTAACTAACCTGACAAAAAAGAAAGGTTAAAATGACCTGGATACAAACCAGAAAACTCTGTTAAGAGATTTAGAGCCACATTTTCACCAAAAGTATAACCATATGTTAAAATAGTAAGCTTGTACAATCGTGTATTTCAACAAATTAGGTGAAATGAGAACAGATAAACAGGCAGAAGTTTAATCACGCCGTCAAATAGCGTTATTCTGTATTATCATTCAAGACTACTCGTTTTGATAATCGAAATAAAGATATTAAACCACATTTAGCAAAAGATAAGCAGAACATACACCGTTCCGGCTGGAATGAAATAAACGTGCCGTAAACACGGTCTTAATTGAAGATGAGGAAATATAAGGAAAAAGGTTTTGAAATAAGAACAGAAACAGCAAAAAACATCTGAAAATGATAATTGCAAGAAATAATATAAGTCACAAGGGTGACAGTGTCACAAAAACAGAAAATACATTTTCAGTCAAATACCTATTCATATTTACCTTAAAAATTATTTCCGGGAAACGGATCTTTATCTTACTAACGGAGCATTGTGTAGTCCCCACTTTGAGCACAACACGAGGCTCCACAGGTGAAGACATTCGTCTAGTGCCAGTATTTGAGGCAAGCCATTCAAATTACTGAAAACAACGCTGAGAAAATACAAACCTCGTAGCTGATCTATGCTCAACGATAATCCTTTCCATAGATAAGGAATATGCGCGCGTAAACTAAATTAATTATCATAACAGTTAGCAAAAACGAAACAAATGAACTATCATTAATACAGCGATGTTGATTTGAGCATCAACAACCAATCATATAAAAGGTATGTAGAGCACACTCATATCCAGTTTAGAAAGAAGGATAACGGGTTACGCAGTGTGTAAAAGGATGACACGAAGCGCCCACCTTCGCTTGATAACAATAGTTCTTTCCCATGAGCGATATCTATGATGCCCTTATTTAACCAATGAAAAGATTCCTTGCATGATTGACTTCCGCATTTGGATCAAAAAAGTACCTGGGCTTTATGCATTATTTCAATGCTCATCTAGTTATTGTAAACGGAGAACATTTGCTGCGACAGTAAAGCTAGACGTAGCTAAGACATTTTATGAATTAAAATCAATTTGTTTTATAGACTAAGAAAATAATTCCAAGACGACTCACCTTAATCGTAGCATCTTCACTAGCCGACACAAAGACGTTGTAATGAGGGTGGAACTTGACTCGGGTGACTGTGGACCGGTGACCGGTGAGAGTGTGTTTGGCAGGAGGTCGAGGAATGGCGTCTGCACCTCCACGTCGATCTCCACCCCGTCCGGGAAGACCTGAGCCTGGAGCTGCACCCACAGGTCCATAACCACCACTTGCTTGCAGTTGCTTGTTCTCTCGTTCAACCTCGGCCAACTTTGTCTCCAGGTCTATTACCTTTATGAGATACAAAGTAGGCATAATTAAATACTTGTACATTTTTTCACCAGTTTAGGAGCCAACGCCAATGGCGAAGTACGAATTATCACTTCTATCGGCCAACTAAAGTTAATCAATCATAGTGTGCATCCATCCCAACACTGAGATTGAACCAATAGGAGAAAGTGCATAATTACTTTTGATAGCCCATTGTAAAATATATGGTACCTAAAGTGACTACCAAAAAACTAAGAAACAGTAATCCAACCAAATAGTACCTGGACAAAATTAAACAAGCAATGTTAGTTGCTAGGAGAGCAATTGAAACAGAAGTGGGAAAAACCATCAAAAGCGAAAATGACGCCATCGAAGCGTTTAATTATCCTGCAACCAAGCATGATGACCGAGCTAACCAGCATAAAAATAATACTGGGATTGATCGAGAGGGAGGTGGTAGGAGCTCTCATTTAACCCGAAAAATATTGTCGACAAAAATTAGGCCGCATAAATCTACTTTGAAAAGAGTTATAAGAGAAAGCACTACAAGAAACAAGACGCTCTAGGAGTTAGTACTGTAATAACCCCATTTATCGACCTTAAACAGAAAATCAATGTGCCTTTAGAGGGAAAACTAAAAACTAGTGAATAATATCTGAAAGTAAAATAGCACAGTGCTTTAGTGTCTAATTTTGGCACTATAATATCAAAAAAGGGTTTCAAAAGTTTCATGCATGCGGAAGTGCTCTGAATGTCAACTTACTTCTAATGCCAAGAGTTGATATTCTTCCTAGAATGACTTGTCACCAGAATTTAGACAGGACAACTACACCAATGAACTCAGATGCTCAAATAAAACTATGGGCCAAACAAACTTCAATTACATACGCAAGCCGAATTGCTCACAAAGTGGTTAGGATTTAACACCACATTGTGCGAAGACAATTGAAAGGTCTCCAGCCACAGTTAATTACAGACAAACTACACCTGAACACCCATAAATCCTTTTATTCAAGTATGTCATAAAATGGAATCTGCAGTGTTTATGTATTAATTTACACTCCGGAATGTAGTAATTCAGCCGATTTTTATCAGTTATTCATCAATGAACAAAAGAAGTGAAATGTGTTAATACGTCGATAATAGCTCAATAGACAACCACCTCTTTAGCACGATCCGGACCCCACCCATCCAGAGGCCTTTTTCAAACTTTTAACCATCTTCATCACATTACTCATGTTCAATAAACGTGTTCAATTACGCTCCATCCTTCACAACGAGATAGTTCTATGGATAATTTTGCCAGACTCTTAGAATCTCGTTTTGCTTTGAATATCTAGAAACTGATTTTCACCTCTAGGATTACTCTTATGCCAATTAAGGAAGTACTTGCGCTAATTAATATATATTGCTAAAATTGGAGAAACATTGCATAAAACACTTTAGAATCCAAGGCTGATGATACCCGCCAATCACCATTGCCAGCTGATGCCGCAAATAGCATTTCAGTTTTAAGCGTAGGGTACCATCCATTTATTCTTAGACAAAAACAAACATGAGATTAATTAAGCGTATCCAGCGAACATCTAAATCGAAATGAAACGGCCATATCGACTATGCCACAATGACATAATTAAGGATCAATGGTATAAAACAGTAATTAATGAACAATACAGATTTAGTTTGAAGTCCTTTTGTAAGAAAAAGAAGTAAAAAAATGTTTACCTTTTGATAGTTTTGGTGACGGAAAGCATTATGAAGAACTTTTACATATAAAAGGGGAGCGGACGAGAATATTATTTACATTCTTTGTTGAAAGAGTAAAGTTAGAGTGCAATTTACATTACATAAGTAATATTCTTTTATTGATACAAAAAAGGAAATTAAGAATATGGATACAGATCTTAGCCAATGCTTGGAATAAAATTAAATTTATGACAGGCGAATGATAAAACCGGAAGAATATAAAGCGGACAAATATGCGAATTCTTCCTGTTTTCCTTAAAATAGGGGATAAAATGACGACCTTTTTAAAAAATTGAATCAACAAATAACTTGACAATAGGATATGCCATTTCCCGCAGTTTAACTTTTCTTCCATAGACAAAATTGATGCGATACAAATAAAACCAGAAATTGAATAAATAAAATTTAAAAATGACCGTTTAAGAACTCAATGTAAATATAAAGGCTTTCAAATACACACCGGAAATCAGCACAACTTAAGTGAAAGCATATTTACATAAAAATTAACAGTAATATTAAAACTTAATTACCTTCATCTGAAGTCGAACGACAGAAATCCATTTCTTTTCTAATAATCCAGCGTATTTGCTGTCTATATTTGGATTCTAAAATAAAAATGCATAAGAAATAGTAGTGCAAACGTACTAAACTGGCTTCTTTAGTAAATTCATTCAAGGCCTGTTCGAAGCCATTTGACCGAAGGTAATCTGCAATAGCTTGATTTCTGAAGATAGATTGATATAACTCTTGGGACAAACTTACAATTCGTCTCGCTGACGTTCTGATAGCACCATTTAGAGGAGATTTGGAATGAAAATGATAATTGCACTAGAGAAGATAAAGTAAGTACCACTGAATTGCACTAAAGCTAATAAAACTGAGGTAATAAACTTACATTTTCGACGAAAAGGCGGCCAAAATATACTAAAAATAAAAAAGCGAGTACAAAATCTCTCGGTTAAGATGCACGACGAAACAACATAAAATTATGGTCTTAAATGAATTAGTCCAAATAGATTGAAACTGTGAAACGATTCGAAATAATCACTGCAAAAATTCAAAATTATGTTAAAATTGAATTGATATATCGTTAGCTATTATAAAACTACTTAGTGTGGACTAAATAATTAAGTTGTGCGTATAGCCAAGTTTAATTAAAATGACAATATCGATTTATTGCTATACTTCTTAAAATATGAGAATTGCAGGGCCAAATACCTAAGTTCCAGTAAAGAAAGCGGACTCAAAAAGCCCTCCCTCAACTGTAAAATATTCTAACACTGAAAATGCGCAAACATGTTAATACTTAATTAAATTGATTAAAGCGTAATATATATAAATTTTATAATAATATGCACATTTTTCTTAGTATAAGCTTATTGGAATGTTTTCGTACAATACTTATCCTAGTAACAATTTCAACTATTAGAAGAATAATTCTCAAAGAACTTGGTTACTATGCATCTTATTTTTAACCCCTCCATGTTTTCGGAGTTTTTTAGTACTGGCAGAACCATAAGAATGTTCATTTTTTCAAATGAAATGAATGAAATTGGAGGTCAGATTTATGAATTAGAAGATTATAGCTTTATATTGTCTGTAATAAGAATAACTAGTCATTTTCCAAAAAATTATACTTATTTAAATAGTGTAGAATGGAATTAATAGTCTTATCTTGAATTGGAATTTTTTATTTATATTTTGCTCATAATCTATTGCAATCCATGGTCGATTTACTGCTTAATATTAAACTCGAGCTTCCTCATCTCTCAGAATTCATCCTCTTACTGTACATTATCATTAAGCGCAGTCGGTTTCGAACTGGAATTTTTCGTATCATGTGGTCGCTATTAGTTCACTTAGCTGATATATATGTACACAGCTGTGCACCTCAAAATTTTAGCAGTAATAACAAATATTTCTTTCTTTCTTTGTGCTTACCAATTAGGTACAATAGCTGAGTTAGCAACACTTTATATTAAGGCTCTGATCATTTTACCATAGAAATATCCTGGTCCAATGAAAAAAATAGCTGATACTAAAATCCAATTACGATTGTATCTGTCATATTCAGAACCCACTCAATCAATTCTCGAAATGCATTTCAATCAATTAGTATAAATTTAAGTACATTTGTTATTTTGTCAGGCAACAACATTTGTATATATAATGCACATAATACAGTAAATACGAAAACTGTTAAAATATTAAATTATTGATAACAAATGGCAGGGTTTGTGATAGCTATCACAGAAGGTCTAGAGGAGGAACAGAAGAATGGTTTACAGATATAAAAGTGACATACACAAGGGTAAAGAAAAGGGTGAGGCAAGTACTATGGAAGCGGTGGAATCTGACATACGGTGGGGTCATGACAGCTTGAATTCAGAAGTCAGCTGACGGTTTATAGACTATTTTGCCGTCTGAGTATACCTTGCCTAGGGACAAACGTGAAGGTAAATCTATCACTCACCCCAATGTCAAATTATTAAATGATAAATTGTGGGTCCTAAATGACCTTATTGACCATATAAAATTTAGGTTTTAAAATTGCCATTCGTTAGAGATTCGAATGTGTTGCTTTCTAATTTAATTGAATCTGAAACACCTTTTGATAAAGCACCTTGAATATTACTTCAGCTACAAAGCTAACTAAACAACTTGATTAAAGCCAACTTTGACATCTTCCTGATATTTTCACTTCACATAAAATATGTTCCACTAAAAATTTAACTATCTATGCTGTCCATTGAATGCAGCAGCTATATGAAATTTAATCTTCTGCATAATTTAAGGTGTACGAACCTTTTCCATGCCGGCAAATTGCAAAATAAACACTTTATGTGTTTTGATACCTAAAAAAATTTTAGCTTTCCAAAGTTCAGTATATTATATAATTTGATTATTTTTCGCGGATATGTTTGTGAATTAACTACTAATCGTAGTTTTCGATTTTCAAAGTTATAATTCTTTATCAGGATATTTTTTGCTCAATTGACATTTTATTTTATCTTGGGTCACCGCGCGCTTTTGCAGCTGTTACTTGCAAACCCTTTAATATATTTCCCTCTGTTATTAATGTTATCGGGTCTTCACATATCCGTAATTTACTTATGCTCCCTGAAAATGGTATAATTAAACTTCCTTGCGATCAAAGTTTCGGATGCGAACAATGTTTGGCTAACGCGACAGTAAGTTGGCAGGTTTTAATGTTACCTTTTGTTTGCGCAACGTGTTTGGCGATAACCCTTGAACACACTGGAGATTGATTATGCTAGGTTTTTTTCTAAATCAGCACTTGTATTTTTATTTATGTTTTTTAATTATGACGTGAAATGTGAAAAATAGCTGCTTTAATCGAGCTTATTTCGTACGATTGTATATGCTGTGCGAAGTTTATTTTTTGATCTTAATATGTCAGCTTATTCTTCCTTATACGGGTTTCCCTTAACTCTCTTCCTAGCAAACATTCTTTGTATATCACTACAATGTGTGTATTGCTGGATTGAAAATTTCCTTTCCTATTTAGACAAACTTGACCTCCGCGCGTTTTGAGAAATTCGACCTTTCTATTGTCATCCACTTTTTAATGCTATTTAAATCAATTTTTGGTGAAGAAAATACAGAAGTCTCTTTAGCTAATTCATTTTCACTTTTGATCGATCCAAATTTGGTTGCCTGCCACTATTATCTCAGTATTAGTTCTTTACCAAATCCAACTTAATTTTATTTACGAAAATGGATCGTTTTCGTGCAGCGGTTTGCTACACTAATAAGCCTTGATTTATGCTCAGTAATCTCTGTGGCAAGTTCTTCTAGTTTGGAATGCCTTCTCGGTTTAGCTACGGCAACCTCAATAGAAGAGAAAACAGACGTATGGCATGGATCTCGCTTACTTGGGACGCGTTTGACTGGTAGGGAGATTGGTCATTAAAATACAATGAAGGGTTTGTTAAACAATACATGAACTATTGATCGGTGGCTGCCTGAGAGGTCTCTGCTCTCATTACTGCACTTGTCTCCTAGTAGCACTGTCGCAACTTTGATTCGGTCTGATCGCGCATGACATTTTTGTTCAGCCATGACAGTGTTGCGCATTCAATAACCCTAATTATTTCACTTTTGGAGATAATTAGGGTCAGTATTTAAATATCTCAAATGTTATGGCACTTAAGACAAATTGATCAGGTGCCGGATTTTATTCCTACGTTTCCTATTCCTCGGTTTTCAGGACCAATAATTGGGCGAACAGTTGCGTCACGAATCCAGTATAAAGAGCAAAGTTCTTTATCATTTGGTTTTGTATCTTCTCTGTTTGGATTAGTTATTTTGTATAACGCCTTGTTTTCAAAAACTTTCATCTATCTTCGTTCATGTGGCCTAAAATAGATTTTAAATTTTGCGGAAATTATTGGATCATGTTGGTTAGGCTACGATTGATTTACCAATTAATACTCTTTAGTGTTTGACATAATCCTTTCTGTGTCCCACTTTCTTAGCGATTCGCATGCCAATATTGAGGATAAACTTGGAGTAAATAAAAATGTCTTGGCCCTCTTTCGTAAATTTTCCTTGTTCTGTGTCACTTTCTAAAGTATAACTTTAACCGACTTCGTTTTCGCTATTTACGATTATTATTTTGTGTGAAGTAGAGAATTGTGACGGTTTGCGTCTATTTTTTGCATTGACCAGACGAATGTGCCTGATTTTTCCCCTTAGAGTTCATTTTGCTCTGCTTACTGGCTTTGTGGTATTTAGTGAAAAAAAGAGTTGTTTGCCTTCCTTTTTTTACTTTAAAATTTTTTCCTTCTTGTTTTTGTTAGTTACGACTATGTCGCTTTTTTTTGTTGAACTGGAAGTGTAACACCATGGCGACTAATGAAGATATCAACAGTTTCTAAAATTTTTTCTATAACTTCGTACGAAAATACAAGCTCAAATACCTATCTGTGCCTGCTTTGCTATCTAGCTATTTTAACTGAACCTCTTATTCTAATTATTTGTAAAGTGAAATTTCGAATTTTTGTTAAGCATACTCCTAATTTGAAACAGCACTAATTCTCAAAACTGAGAGTGGAGGTGCTTAACGATCGAGAGGCCAGTGGTTGCTCCCGAATTTTCATGGTGTTTAGTAAGAAGTTATTTGAAACGTTTAATAGTTGTTTGTTTATACAAATTGGTAAGTTCTAGAGATAACGCAATGGAACTAAGCAGCGTTGTAGGTGTCCCTACTCTCATCTCGGATGCACAGTGGGACAGTTACAAAAGCACTATGATTTACTTTCACCAAAATAAATCTTGAAATGTGAAAACCTAATTAAATCCTGAACATTTATCCTTGTCCTTTATAACCTGTTTTCATAAGACAGGTTCTCTTGATAGCTAGTTTAGAAGGATATGTGGTGGAGAATTGGACTGGATGAAGTTTTCCAAGGACTTGGCTTTTGCTCTCTGTGTGCGTGCGTGCGTGTGTGTGTGTGTGTGCGTGTATTTGCTTCAGCAGCCGCACATTTACCAGTCCTTACAATTTGTTTGCTAAAAATGACAAATTTTTAAGAAAAGTACAGTGCGCAATTTATTTTTGATTGTTCACATTCATATAGCTAAAATGTGTCTTGCAGACCTTTAGATGGAACTATTGTAAATAGCGTTATATTGGAGAATCACAAAAGATGATATTCAAGGTTCAATTGAAGCATGGTTTCAAATACTTATTGGGTGGTTAAAACGGTAAGGAGAGCTAAAAAACTTGGTGAATTACGAGGAATAAAAAGGTTAAGCTTCGCGCGTACTTGAAGTCTTGTTAGATAACAGGGTTCACGGCACACACCACTACTTCCTCTCAAATGTCCTTATAAACCTTTCTATTCAGACATTTAATTCAATTACTTATACACCTTTTTTCTACTCCAGTGTATGTTCTGTCAGTCGACAAACAAATGCATTCCCTTCCCCTTATCTCGTCTGGGGATGGTTTCCTGGTCTGACTGTCCCCCTAATCTTTCCAACCTCTACTGGTACTCATGTAAACTCTCCTATGCCTACATTCTGGCCCCAATAATTGCCATCTTCGTTTTCTTTGGCTTTCTCATTCTCCTGTGCTGCTGTTCAATCTGCCTTATGCATCGAAGGCCGAAATTACGCAGTCGCATCATTTTCAGGGCTTCTGGAAATCCGATTCTGTGATAATGCGATATTCAATTTTCCTTGTCGGCTTCTCTGCATCCCAATGAGATTATTGCGTAGTGGGTAAGATTGTATGCTGATAGCTTCATTGTATATAATAGTTATCATGTTACTTTGTATCAAATGGCAGGCTTTATGATAGTTATCATTAGCCCTTTAGTTGACTTGAGGCTTCACAGAGGGCGAGGAACATCAAATCCCAAAAAGTCGAGAGGGGGGGGGGAGGAACAGAAGAGTCTTTCAAAGATGTAAAAGAGACAGACACGAAGGTAGATGAAAGGTGAGGTGAGTACTGTGAAGTGGTCGAATATGACATACAGTGGGGTCATTATAGCTTGAACTCAGAAGTCAACTGCCGGTTTATCGACTTTTTTGCCGCATGAGTATACGTTGCCCAGGGTGCACCACATGGAGGTAAGTCTATCCCACACCCCTTTTACGCCAATGTAAAATTTTGACCAAGCTACTAAATTGCGATATCCCATTTCCTTATGACATGCTAGCGGTTCGCTTTCTAATTTGTGACTAATAAAACTCGACATTTCACAGTTATTACGACTTTGATATTTCAAAGTCTTAATAAATGTCATACTAATGACGAATTTTTGGGTGACCATTTCTGTTTGACTCGCGCCTGCCTGATAATTAATGAATGACTTGTTGGAAATATCCCCTATTTCGGTGTAATTCGGGATTTTATAAGGAATATTGTTGATTGTGATCCTGACAACACCTAGGAATGTTTCATTTAAAACAGCTGTGGTCTTCAAATAATCAAAGTCGCCAAATGGTTGGCTTATAAATGCTTTCAGGGTGTAATCCGATGAACAAGAGATACCCTTCTGCTATTATTTACTTATTTATTCATCGTTAGAATCTTTCTATTCCTTTAAAGATCCTTGTTAATCTATTATTTGTCCTTAAGAGTAGTTGCAGATATTTGATGGTTCAAATGAAAAACGTAAGTTGTTTGCAAAAGAAAATAGCAACATCAATTTATTGGTAAGATTATTCTTTAAGTAATCGGAAATTATTCTATTTTAGAGCTCATGTTTTTTTCTCTAATATACATTTTAGAAATCTTCATTTATAATTCAGCATTTAATCCCAAGTGCCCGATAACCATTTGCACTTTTCTAGTACACATGTGCATACAAGGTTAATCATGCGTAGTCTTTACTCTTTCATACGTTCTTGTTATTTATACCTTGACCATTAGTTTGTCTCTTGTTAACCAACGTAGTTCATCCACCTTTGATAGGTAAAATTTGATTGTTCTGGGAGTGTATTTTCCATCCTCCAGGTGGCAATTGGTGAAACTCGAGTCTTGAACTGTGAAGTCGTGAACTAGTCTCCAAGTAGGTACTTTACAAACTGATTCCAATCAAAATGCATAGAATCAAAATGCATAATTTTAAGTATAGCATGAGTGGAAGTCAAGTGCTCTAGTAATCAATTAGACTAATAGATTTCATACGCCTTAATCTTGAGTACGTCTTTTGTAGCTATTACTCTTAGCTTTTACTCTTTTATTCTTGTTATTTCATCGACTTAATTATTTGCCTATTTGATTTGACATGGATCAAGAAGTCACAGGAATAGTGGCAGGTGGGTTGCCGTAGTTTAGACAAAACTTATCGCAGATATAGTAAATGGTAATTTCTTAATATTTACTTTTTAGATTGATTAATTTACACACATAACTGCCCGCTTAAATCTCATCAAGTAACTTGGTTTATTTTCGTATTCTAGGTTCCGCAAGAAGTGGCATTTTGTAGAGCTTTTCATCAACAACAACATTACCACCATTCTTTGCCATGTATATGCTTTAATCATCTCTTTTTACTCAATTACAAACATGTTTTTCTCTTGTAAAATTTGACTTTGTAAGCCGTTTTCTAATTGTCCCCCCTCCCCTCCCACTTCCACAATTCTTTCCATTCCTTGTTTATGACTATCACATTATTCTCTCTTTTCAGGATAAATTGCTGTTTAATGAATTGCCTAATTCCTTTCTTCAGTCGTTAAGTTGCTTAATTATCTTCCTTCTTTTAAATACATATTATTGTTGGTAAAAAAAGGTTGCATTTATGCAGTCGGCATTTATAATTTATGATTTGCTCATATGAAGATTTTAATTTCGGGTAAAGCAATAAAGTGGGGATGCTTTTACCTTGTCTTCAATTGATAAATAAAGTTACTTTGATTATCTTACGACTTTTACCACTTCTGTCTTTGAAAATGTTTTATTAGTGGGTTTCTCGTTTGCGCAATTGGCATATTGCTAAAGTGACTGAGTTAGTGGGTGTTGAGCACTCTAAAATTCATAGGTTTAGGAGGAGAAAATTGATATATAAAGGGTCTTTAATCTTCTCTTTTACAGGTTGATGTTCGTTGTGTCGGTCTATCTTTGTTGCTCTAAGCTAACTTCTTCAGCATATCCACTTTTTGGGCTTCCGATTGACACAAACTCAATTGCTCTCCCGTCTTCTAACACTGGATAGTTTAGGACTGGGAGGAGAACTTTGTACCCTAGTGGGTTTCTATCATGGACATTTCAGCTCATTACAGAAATCGTATACCATTTTCCGCAAAAGTATGAGCATGTGTGCTGTCGATTCCAAAGACAGTGATGAATGACTGTCAGAGATCATCAAGAGGGGTGGCAAATCTCCCCATGTCTGGGAGTTTATTAATAATTTCTTGAATATATGCGAATAAGCGCTTCAACAAATGAAAAGTTATGCTGTCGAAATATTTCTTCTTTGTAATGTCTTACTTACAATTTTTAAGTAGAGCAATGGCCAAATGCCGTTTATTGCTTAATACCCATTATAGATTTTGCACCAGCATTTCTTAACAGTTTCTCATTTGGCATTCTTCCATTTAACATTTTTTTTATATTCTGAAAATCTTACATATTAAGTAATAGACTATTCGGTAATTGATATTTAAGGATTCTCTCCTCATTTTATGACATTTGTATGTAAAACGGTTAAAACAAAATAACTTATCACCTTGAAATGCGATTAACTTGCGTTCATTGGCTACTGGAGTAGCGACAAGCTTAGTCAATTTGCTTACACTCTCCTGTTTTAATTCTTTTGAGACTAAGTGTGGTCTAAAACGGAGCAAACAAAACCGGGAATTTCTTCATAAAAAACGCTTATCACTTTTTTGCTTCAATAGAGGTTGAGGTTTGCGCTAAATCTGATGAAGGAATAATTAAATTTATCTTGTGAAACTAACCTAACGAATGACGCAAATGAGCAAATACAACGGCTGTCCAATTCCTTTCAAGAATGGATCTAAATATAACTTCCTTCGGGCTATGGTTATCGTGATAATTCAGATAACATTGTTTAAATTAATTACAGGATTGAAAGATTTTGGTTTCCTTTAATCTTCCTTTTATGGAGTCTATCTTTAGGCCTAATTTAGAAATTCCAAAATTGTCTTTCCATTAGAAACAAGTTTTTTTATTGATAAAACCTAAGTGCGGAGGCGTTCGTTTGGAATTTGATCAAATAATGTCACTAAAACTTGAAAACACGATTGGGATTCAGATTTAAGGAGCATTAGTGTTGGAAAGGCACATTTGTGATAGTAGAATATTTATATCAAATGGCAGGCGTTTTGGTAGTTATCATTGGCCCTTCAGTTGACTTCAGGCTTCACAGAGGGGAAGGAATATCAAAGTGAAAAAAGTCGAGAGGGGGGGGGAGGGAACAGAATAGTGTTTCAAAGATGTAAAAGAGACAGACACAAAGGTAGAAAAAAGGTGAAGTAAGTACTGTGAAAGTGGTGGAATATGACATACAGTGGAGTGATGGTAGTTTAAAGTCAGAAGTCAACTGCCAAAAAAAGACTTTTTTGCCGCATGATCATACGTTGCCCAGGGTGCACCACATGGAGGTAAGTCTATCGCACACCCCATAATAGTAGAATATAATTTTGCATTCACATCTCATTGGAACGTTAAAATGATGAGTAACTTTTAATGAAAACCTGAAAGTTTCTAAGTTCTACTTATTGAGTGTTTAAAAGTGCTACATGATGCTGCCTCGACGTGGGCAAAATGTTGGTAAATAACAATTAAAAAATATTTTAAATCCTGAGAAATCGAGAAAAGTTTCAATAAATTACAATCACCATTTAAGGAAACCTGAAAGTAGGTTTTTCACTCATATTAAAATTATTGGATTTCCCTTTTACCTCAAGCAAATCCCAGAATAGTTCATTTTCTTTCTAAAAGCTTATCAAGCATTTACTTATGGTGGTAAATACTTTCTACGTAATTTTTATATAAAATAATAGTGCAACTTTAAGGTTAGTTAGGCTCTTTTTAGATTTTGAAGTGGAAAAGAGATAATCGGAGACGAGAATAATGTCTAATTTGAATGGATCATTGTAGAAAACCAAAGTGAACAACACACGAACGATCGCTTTTAACGCAGAATGCCACAATAACGGAACTAACTCACTCAAAAATGGTGACCTTGAGAAGAAAAAAAGCTACTTGTAGTGAATGAAATGCAAAAAATGATTTCCTTCCGAGGTAAAAGGGAATAAATGAAGGGGAATTTAAACAACAAAGTAAAAAAATAAAAGCAATGTTAGTTATATTTTTTTAGATTTTCTTTAACTTTTACTATGAACTTGGCTCACCAGTGTTCTATAATAAAGTTTGAGCGGTTATTTACTCACTATTACCATTACCTTTGGTAAGTAAGTTCCCAGAGTCATATTTGGTCTGTGATAATACCTGATTAGGATAGCACAAAGTGCTTACTAATTTGTCGATTACAGGTAACCCTAATTGTTTATAATTTATCTAGCGCCGATTTTAAGCAGTCTTTCAATCGATTCAACCACAATGCTGCTCTGTTTGTGGTCTGGGGAAGTGAAAACCAGAATTCCAAAAGCCTATCTCATACACAAGGAACTCCGCTGATTAGCTTTTGGAAAATTAATGAGTGATCCCACTCTTTTTAAACGTGTTACCTTGTAACTTATATAGCCTATCGTATCTTTTAAGTACTCGTTTCCACTTTGATCTATGAACATATGGAGTCATTCACCTGTATTTACCATTTTTGTCATTCCAGTCTTATATTTTACATGTAAATTACGAGGTCACTTAAACACCCTCGAAGGCGAACATTTTCATTATTGATCCACTTGTTGTTCCGTGCGCACTCGCTAGTGTCTGTATCGATTTTCAAAGACGTTTTTTGGCAACTCCAAAAAAATGATCAGCTGATTTACGACACGAGCCTGAAGTTAGGACATAATTACGCATTAGATTTTTGTATCCGTGCACATAGCAATTAATTGTGTCTACCTCGTGTGACTTACGTTTTCGTTTGCTGTTTCAGAGGACATGAGCCCGATTCCCCTCGATGCATGGTCAATGAGCTGAGCTATCTAAGTCCGTCCAATAACAGTTTGATTTAACTGCATTATTATTTAATAATAATAATACTTTGTAAGTGAAAAAATCATTGAGTACAAGTAGGTTTCAAGTGTTTACAGTTAAGATGCATCTGTATTCAGTAGTGCTTGGGTTGCCATTGTTAACCAGAATATTTCAAATATTCTAAAAGGTTTTTGAAGGTACTAGTTAGAGTGATGGTGGAAATTTTTGTTATGTATTTAGAAAATGAATGATTGTTCACCTGTCACATTGATTCATCATGACTGTCAGTGGAAAAAACCACACTCTCCAACCGTTCTAAGTACGCTTGGTTGACTTTTGGTAACCAATAAAGAATAGAAAAATTTTGGAGTCTCAGTTACCTAAACTTTGCTAATGTTGTTTAAAAAACGTTGAATTGGAGATCAATGTGGATGAATTGAAGCGGATCTCATTTTGCTGAGAAAATCAGAGCTTTTAAAATGTTTGCATTATGTCCTAGTAAACAGCTAACTACGGAGTGATGGCGAGACAAGTGTTAGTTCTCAAGAAGTGACTTTTTAACCACACACCATACACACGCACAGATACAATTGGTCTGAGTCCTGCTTTAATAGGAACGTGGGTTTATTTGCATACTGAGTAGTGTCAGTATGGAGAAAATAGGAAGGAGAATTTTAATTATTCCCCTAGGAAACTGTTTTTCCTATACCGCAGGACGTTGATATTACCAGCAACCACATAGCTAAGTTTATCGCGGCATAATCTCCTATCATCGCTGATATGAACACACTTGCTGATATTCGAATGTTAAAATGTTGGAATTTAAAAAAAAGAGTAGAAATATGAAAATCTGATGAATTTAACTATGATACAACCAGTTTGATTGTATAGCCTTATATTTTGCTGCTGTTTGATCCGCAATTTATCCTATTCCTCAAGTTTTGATGCTTTCACCTGATTGGGAATTCCGACTTTTCTTCTATCTTGCGATTTAGGGAATCCCAAAGTCTTATCCGTTCGCCTTTGGATTTTAGAGGATTCAAATAGGAGTAATGACCTGACCAGCCATCCAACGAACTCAACTAATTCCCTCGGTCAGAAGATCTTTAACATGCACTCCTCCAGTGTCAATTGAAATTTGAAATATTTGTAGACAAAATTATTTGCCACCTCTAAATCAGTGTTTCCGAAATTCAAAGAAAATACGCCACTTGACTTACTTATTTTTCTTAGTACCATAACTTCGGGTCTTACTCGAATATGACTCTGTTTTGTGCGTTTATATATCGTTTCAGAATTACTATTTGCCAAAGTATTCTTGCGTTGTCATGGTTAATTATAAAAATGCAATTGTTCCATGGCATGAATGTTTTTCGCCTCGTCCAAGTTTTAGACTGAGTGCATGATAAATGCGTTTCCAGATAACGAATCGATTGTAAAATAATTTTTTAGTATTGATACTCTCTGTATCATTTTTTCAGGAAAGAGTGCTTATAAATCAAGGTGGCTACTTTTCTCAAACAATTGGGCTGGATAACCATTTTGTGTGCCACTGTGTCTACCATACGCATTAAAAATTGAATTGACCAAATTGTTAAAAGCGTGACCTAAAAGAGTGTTCATCATAGATGTAGTGAAATGGACGTAAAAATCCCTACAATCATGGTGGACCAATATGGACTAGGATTATGCGTGAAAGCAGATATCTTCCCATAATGTCTGGTTCCGTATTAAAAACCGTGTAGAATTATATTCCAGTATATCCGAGATTCCAACTTCTTAGTGGTTGCGTTGGTCTGCGTACTAACAAAGATATTTCCAGTAGCAGGCAAGGTAACTAATCTGATCTACTTCCAGCTATTCAATAAACTATTCAATTTTCTTCACATATACTTTTGTCGAGGAGATCATAGATATAGATGACTAGTAACCTTTGTGCCGGGATCACAAATGACGTTTAGAAGAATAAGTTTTGACAGCTCTGCTCAAACTATGTTTGAATAAAAACATTCGGAAATTTGATAAGGGTACTTCGATGCTAGTAATGTCTGTGGTTTAATAATCTTTTTATTATTTCCAGATTGGTTTTGAAAGAAACAGAAGTGAGAATTAGGGGGAAGGGAGGGCGGATTGAATTAAGCCATTGGAGGTAGATCACACTATTAAAATTCCTATATGTTGGTTCATGACAATGAATTTCGAGATTTATTTTCAATTCGATTGTCCGAGTGAAGGTTGAATTGCAAAGAACGAAGTGGAAATGTTCTATTTAGCCAACGTTATTAGTAATAGTCTTCGGATAAATAACTGATTAAAACTGATCACGTGACTTGACTTTTTAGATGTATTTATAGAAGGTTTGAATGTGATATTTTTAGATGGCCTTGGAATTGCAGTAAAAAAACGTTTTCAATTATTATCAATTTTGGCTCGCTTGTCATGCAAGCATAGCATTCTTTTACTGCCAAATGCCAGAAAGTTTGCTGCCATTTTCATCATCAAGTGGGATAAAAGTTGAATACCTGTCTCTCATTAATTTCAAAAGTGTGGCGGAAGTCCACGGTACTTTCAAAAATTCTACGATTTGGTCGGGGATTATCTGTGCATCAATTACGCATAAAAAGTAAACTCAACAGCAATGAACTTAGTTTGCTGCCGTTTTCATCATCAAGTGGGATAAAAGAGTTGAATACCTGTCTCTCATTAATTTGGGGATTATCTCTGCATCAATTACGCAGAAAAAGAAAACTCAACAACATATATTTCAATGAATTTAGTTACTTTAAATTCACTCTCACGAAAGATACGAAACATCAAGAACATATGGACAAAACATGAGTTACTTTACTTCTAAACAGCCTTCTAATATTGAAAAATTATCTAATTAGCTGTGCTATTTCAAAATTTCACATGTTGCTAGAATTGTCGACATTAACTGTTTGTAAAATTGTAGCAAGAGGCTTCGAATAGAAGAGGAATACCGTCACACCGAAACCATTAATCAATTCGTCCGATTTATGAGAAGGGGAACAGTAAGAACTGATAAATATATGCTATCCAACAACATTTTATTGTATTGGAGAGACAGGTTAAATATAGTATGAGCAGCTACACTTGATGGCAACGTATTATCATTTTTCGTGATATTTTTTGAAATGTTTTGGCAATTCCTTTCATGTTGATCTAGACGACAATGCTCGTCATTTTCTGTAAGTTCGTTATCGCCAAAACAAAAATTACAAAACTGTACAATTACCATTATTCTAAAACTTTCGTTTTTCCGAAGTTAAGTATGATTATTTATGGCAGCTTTCTTGAAATTTAACTTGTTTATTTCAGGGGGTGTGCGATAGACAAACCTCCACGTGGTGCACCCTGGGCAACGTATACTCTTACGGCAAAAAAGTCTATTAACTAGCAGTTGACTTCAGACTCCAAACTACCATCACCTCACTGTATGTCAAATTCGACTACTTCAATCGTACTCACCTCACCTTTTTTCCAACTTTGTGTCTCTTTCTTTTACATCTTTGAAACACTCTTCTGTCCCCTCCCCCATCTCGACCTTTTTCACTTTGATGTTCCTTCCCACCTGTGATGCCTGAAGTCAGCTAAAGGGCTAATGATAACTATCAAAACGCCTGCCATTTGATATAAATTAATAAATAAATGTTTATTTCATAGGAAACATCAAATTGCTTTAATGTGAGCTTTTTACAGCTGTAAAAATAATCGTCTTTAACCTGGTATATGATCATTGGCGTGAAGTAATAATCATTTCCTTAATGACAATAGCTCTCACAGCGTAGAATGTGAAAAGCTAATTGGAGATCAATATCTTTGAAAACGATAGGGATAACTTTAAATTTACGCAAAAATGGGCTATAGGAATGTTGGTAGAATTAAAATAGGGACAGTTTAAATTTTTTATGAAGTGCATACTAGTGTGGATCACTAATCAGTATCTGTGTGCACTTCGGAAACAAAAAGGACATGATTGCAACATTAAGTGTATTCATATCGTATTCATACATGTAATCTCACAAATACTACTTTAATTAGCCTGTCAAATATGCATTTCCTATCAATGATGGTGTACATATGTAAATTGCTGTCTTTGTGTGAGAAGCGCACATTTTATTTAGGGTAGGTACAGGCTTAGTCATTGTTTGACCACGTGGAAATCTAGCAATATCACGGTATTAGGGTACTCTAGAGTCTTAATGGCTCTATGCCAGAGCTATAGGTAGATATTCTATTTATTTGTTTTACAGATTATTTATTATTGCCCACTTCAAGTTAAAATTGGGGAATGTTGTAGTGAAATACCTTGATGATATTATTGCTCTCTGTCTTCGACTGTTCACAGTCCAACCTCGGTAAGAAGCTGTGGAGAGCATAAAATAACATGGTTGTTGTAAGAAGTCCAATGCGCTCTCGAACAAACACCTAGAGGCTTTCTCACCTAGACAGGGATAAATATTCATTCAAAGTCGCATTAAGTGTAACCATTCATTAGTCTTGTTTGCAATGGCCATAACTTCGCAATAAACGCTCTACAACGTTCAGCTTCCCCGATATTGTTGAGATAGTTGTGTAGATTTTGGGAGTAGGTTGTTACGAGAGAATTTCGACAGAAAGGATCGTTAGGCTCAGGCTACTAAATTTAAATGCAATTTACATATCGGATAGTTTGAGCATTAATTTAAAAGTAAAGCTCTTATTTATCAGAGGTTATTGACATTGGGAGATTAAAAACAATATTAAATTTTCTATTCAAAACCTTAAATATTGAAAGTAAGTAGTCATTTAAGTAAAGCTATTTCATGAATTATAAGTATTTACCCGGAAAGGATTGATTCTATTGATGAACACTAATATGCACGTTGAATATTTTCAAAGCGTCTGGAATTAAGAATATTTAATTGAGAAAAGGCTCGTATTCTTCAGATCTAATGAATATATTCAACTAGTGCGTTTGCCATATTCTCAGGAATCTGGATGTGGAGGGGAGGGTGGAGATGGGGTCTGTTGATATGAGTCTATCAAGCAACCTCTGGACAATCTACTTCACTTGGACTACTTCTTCCTCTGAGCACGTGATACAATTACTCCCGTTGTTTCCACCTCCTTACCTTCTAATTCTGGGGTGCGCGATAGACTTGCCTCCACGTGGTGCATCCTGAGCAACGTATACTCATACGGCAAAAAAGTCTATTACCTGGCAGTTCATTTCTGACTTCAAGCTACCATGACCCCAGTGTATGTTAAATTCGACCACTTCAACAGTACTCATCTTACCTTTTCTCTGCCTATGTGACTATCTTTCATTTTACATCTGTGAATCACTCTTCTTTCCCCCCCCCCCTCTCGAATATGTCTCACTATATTGTCCCCCCTCCCTCTGTGAAGTCCGAAGTCGGCTAAAGGGCTAATGATGACTATCAATATGCCTGCCATTTGAAATAAATAAAACCTTCTAATGCCTTTTACTCAAACACTCAATCTTTCTGGCACTTGTTCGGCTTTATAACCGCTCATTTTATCCCAGTTTCCTTTTAACATGTTCAATAATAAATTCCTAGTTGGACCACTTTTCCTGCCTTGTGTATTAATTAGTTTAACAGAAAATATAAACGGTACACTTACTGCACTCTGCTAGAAAACAAATGGATGAATAAAATCGTCTTTGGGTTTTATTTTTGCGTGGTGTTATTGTAGTCAAAGGATCAAAAATAGTATTTTGTTTCTTAAACTGGCTGACAAAAGGTGATTTCCTAAAACGCATTCAGATATCTTGCAGTGACCTTTTTATAAAACCAAGAAAAAGCTTAAACTAAATTACGGTATGCCAAGCATATATATGCTATACACTAACTACTGAAGGTTGGAAATAACATTTTCCCCAAACGCAATAGTAAATGGAAATGTGGTCCATTATCTACACACAACATTGAATACCATTAATTGCGATGATTCATTACAACTATTATACACTTTGAAGTTGTTGTTTTGTCAGCACCTTGTTGACAAACACTTGCAACCAAAGTCTATTCATCATTCATTTTATTGCTGATATGCCTAAGGGAAATGAATGTATTGAAGTGTCTTTCCAAAAGGGTTAGAGCTTTATTTTAATATGACTATTGTGGAACATGATAAATAAACCTGCGGATGCGCCTATCTAATAGAATTTCAATTTTTCCAAACGAAAGGACGGTAGTTTTAGAAAAGTCGTCCATTGGGAAGAAATGGTTAGGATATCCAATGTGAAAAATAGGCCAATGTATATTTTCATTTTGACAAAAAATGCTAATGAATTTTGATGCAGTTTTCTTTTCTTGAGAGGCAGTACAATCAAATAAATTAAAGGAAAGGAACGGAGAGTTGACTAACAATAAACCGATGAGTCGGTGTATCTGCAGTTTCGAGCTTAGGATCTTGTGTACCCTCTTTACGTGGCCTGACAGTGTCAGGAATAATCCTATTTACAACAGACGCATTGGTCATTGTCTGTCAGTTCTGTAACTTTCAATTTTAAGAATCAACTTTTAATATTTTGCCATTATTTCCAAAACGAACTTATCTCTACATAACTATCAAGTTGCAACAATTTTTCGTATGTCCCCACACCTCCCTCAACAACTCGATGTTTCGTTGAATAACCTGATCCAGGTGTTTGGTGTAATATGTTTTACCCGTCTGCATGCGGCTGGCATCAACTAATAGATGTTGTATGTGTGTAAGTGACTGAGGATAGAGCATTTTGTTCACAATTGAAAATAATCAGTATGCGGACGACACTTTTTGAGTTGCTACTCCCTACTTATGGCCTACTCGCACACAATATTTCATAGTTTGCATCTAATTTCAGCGTATTAGGAGTAAACGGTTTTTTTAGTTCACGTTGATTTACCAATGTAAGAACATTTTCGGCCCTAAAAGAAGACTAATTTCATACGACGGCACTTAGTATCTCAAAAAGAATTTATTAAATAAAGCAAAAAATCTCTGGATTCTCGGATTAAACTCTAATGGTTGACCGTTCTAAGAGACTATTTAGCGAAGAGCCCTCATTTGCCCATACATCAGTCTTATCAGACATTATGTCCTCTAAGCTAGTATAAGTGCATATGCATGCAATGGCGATAAATTTCCCTTTGCAGGACAAAAACTTCAATCTTTATCGTAAACAAGGGATAGGTAAAAAGTCGAAAGAGAACTAATTTAACAGAGGTAGATTAAGCCCAAAGCCATTTGAAATCGCGATAAACTTCAGGACTCACCCCCTTCCCGATTTGTTTTCCCAGCGATTTTACATCCATGGTTAATTATGAATGGTTGGACGGGACGTGGGATAGACTTACCTCCACGTGGTGCATCCTAAGCAACGTATACTCATACGGCAAAAAAGTCTATTAACCGGCATTTGACTTCTGACTTCAAACTACCACGACCCGACTTTACGTCATATTCGACCACTTCACAGTACTCACCTTACCCTACTCTCCATCTTTGTGTCGGACTCCCCTTTTATATCTGTGAATCATTCTTCTATTGCCCTTTTCCACTTTTAATGACCTTGATCTTCCTTCCTTCTATGAAGCCTGAAGACAGCTAAAGTGATAATGGTAGCTATCAAAAGCCTGCTATTTGATACAAGTAAATGAATGGTTGGACATATTAGGAAGGCATTTCAATCTTGTATCACTCAATTTGCCTGTAGGATGATCTAATCTAACACGACTGTGCCATAACCAAACTCTAAAGATACCTCAACTAATTCGTATTAAAGAAATTACATTTTATTTATTTATCACTTCAAATTATTATCTGAATTACATTTAATAACCAAAATGCCATAGTCATGGCAATTTAGTAGTGCGTGTCTTTTTGTGTAATAAATGCCGTTCTTTTTCTGATCTAAAAATAACTTTCCAGATCATGTAAAATACATGTGACGTAATTTCTAATTTCCCCATTTGAAGATTAAAAAAAATTGCAAATCTGATAACGGAATATTAAACGCAAGAAATGCACCAACCGGAGTTAGTGGGAGTCTGAACGCAACCAGATAGAATAGATGATCACTTTTGATGTAAATAAATGGGAAAATTTGCTGATCTCCAAAACATAAATTGCAGCTCAAATTTATCAAAAAATCAGTATTACAGCCAATGGGGATTAATTATTTGACGCAAAGATACAGAAGAGGGCATTTAAATTGCTTTCAAAATACATTTATCAGTCTCATACACATGCTCATGACTTTATTAAAATGCAATTAGTTCGATGTAGAAAGATTAATCAGACTCCGAACAATGAGGCCATGAACTCCCACTGAAAACCGGGGTCACAACTACGAAAACTGAGCAGTGGGACCTTTAATTGTTATAATGAAATTAAACGCCTTAGGAGAATCTGTGAAAACCATTTATTCTATAGGCTAAATTAAATAAAGCTATTGGTAGAAGCATGAACTATGAGTTTGACTGGTGTCTTATAGATAGGCAGTTTAAAAGAGAATGCTTAATTGTATAAATTAGAATGCGTTAAGTTGACAGTGTGTCACGAAGAAAACTCAAGAGTTAGAAAACAGAAAATAGGAAGATCGAGAGATCGTCAAACTTAGATAATTGTGTAGAATAATCGATTTATGCAAAATAACTTGAAAAATTTTAAAGCAGTAATCATTCAAAGCAAATATGCCTTCTATTGTGCCATTTCATCCCTTTTTGAGAAGAGAGACAAATAATTGTGTCACTCTTCGTCGTTGACTAGGTTATCAAACGAGCACGTCATTTTGAATTCATTTTGTTAGTAAGATAGCATCAATGCGAAATGGTTTGACTAAAACTTTGCTATTCGTTAAAGTGTCCCTAGGTGCTTTTTTCCGGCAAATGATCAGTCAATGCTTTAAATACGAAAATGTAGTAAATTTAGTTATCGAGTCTTTATGATAAGTAATCAACTGGCAGACAGTATAACGAAAAGTATTGGCACTTATTATAGTAAGAACCTTAAGTTAGACGACTGGTTCGCTGCATATTCTGCCTTAAAAATATCCATTACTGGGGATGTTCCTGTCTGCAATTATCTGAAACCTAGGTCCGACGAAGCAATATCAGCAGTCCTCTTAAATGTGCCGTCATAATCACCTTAGAAGCATAGAATTCCCTTTTAGCTTGGGCAACATTACGTATGGCTAAACCTTATCGCTAAATGATAAACTCTATTTTTAGTGAGTGGGAGGGGGTGTGAGACAGACTTACCTCCACGAGGTGCACCCTGGGTAACATATACTCATACGACAAAGAAGTCTATAAATCGGCAGTTGACTTCTGACTTCTAACTACTATGACCCAACACTGTGCCATATTACACCACGCCACTTTATTCATCTTACCTTCTCTCTACCTTTGTGTCTGTCTGTCTGTCTCTGTTACATCTGTGAATCGCTCTTCTGTCCCTCCTCTCAAATTTTTCTCACTTTGATGTTTCTCCCCTCTGTAAAGCTCAAAGTCAGCTAAAGGGCTAATGATAATTATCAAAACGCCTACTATTTGAAATAAATAGATAAATTTTTAGTGAGGGAGGCCAGGTATATTACTATTTCAAAATCTATTTATATATAAGAAATGGGTTTAGGTGGGGTGTGATTGGATGGAGATGAATAAGCTGATCTCCTGTGTAACAATTTTCCTTGTCAAATGGTGGTCCCACTGGTGTATGACGGACGACCTTTTCATGACTTGGAAGTGACACGTTGATCATGTGGAATCGATATTGCACTTGCAGTACACGACAGAGTACTTTTTGCTTTCCTTTTGCAGGATTTTACTTTATTCATTGCTTAGAGTAATTTCAAATCTTATTATATTTGATTTCCTTGGCTTGTAGATGTATTCCTAAATTTGATTTTGTAATGAAGACGGGTAAATGCGATTACCGAAATCACGAGCAGCTAAACTACCAACATAATTTAAAACAATCTCGATGAGTAATAATGATCAAATCTCGGCAATTATTGGTCGATATTAGCTTGATATTCTTGTACAACTAAAGGATCCTATTTGAGTTATCTCTAACTAAATGTTCTGTAATAAAGGGGCTTACATGTTCATATGTAAATCCCTGAATTTCTGAGAAATTTTTACAAGAAATCATTCAGGTTATTGAGAAAATTTGCCTTACTAATTGTAGCCACAAATAATTTCCATAAAATTGAAAAGTTTGGCAGATGGTTTGAAATGAATGTTTTACTATTTTTACTAATCAAATTAGAACTGCCTGCCTTTCAAATGATTGTTTAAACAGCTGGATAGACATGTAATCTAACAATGGCAAGTTTTCGTAGATATGACCCAAAAGTTGAGCGAAATCAGTCAAGTGATACTGGTTAATATATATCATATAATATATCGGATTTGGAATAAGGCTTATTATGCAAAGGTGCCCTGAAGTTAATCCTACACCAGATAATTGATTTTGCTTGCTGTTATCTTGGGGTCTATGTAAAGCTTTAAATCGATTTAAAACACTCTTTTATTCTTAATCTTTGTCTGTTACACCTTTCTTAGATTAACAGATCTTCGACTATATTTCAACTCATGGGGTGTGCGATAGACTTACCTCCACGTGGTGCACCCTGGGCAACCTATACTCATACGGCAAAAAAAGTCTATCAACTGACAGTTAACCTCTGACTTCAAACTACCGTGACCTCACTGTATGTCATATTCGACCCCTTCCACCGTAC
>UZAE01012111.1:34371-62293 GCA_900617975.1 Rodentolepis nana
TATAAAGACTCTAATGACTGATGCCATTCCGTACGTTTGTTTAACTATTTAATCACATTTCTACATTTCACTATCGCGTTTTCGACGTCTACGAAAAGACATGAGTGAAGAATCCATCTATGCCAGTCATCTAATCATTTAGCCCAAATCAAATCCTTATAACAGCACATTTATTTTCACTTTAGCGAACCGTTATTTAAGGCACATATCTCCTTTATCTTCTTTGAGGCAACTGAAAGTGATAAAGAGGTAAGCACCATATCAATAAATTAGAATTGTCTCAGATCGTTAGATTGCTAAAGTTTCCGACGCGCCTTCATTGAAAATCAATTTTAAACGGAAAACATCCGACTAAGTTAATATGAGATGTGAATTTATTTTTAAAAGTTTCGAAGTCATCTAATGGTTCTTGATCCAGTAGGAAACTCTCTGTCTTGTTGCGCTTCTCATAGTTGAACAAGTACTTAAATAGGACTGAATGATTTTTTCTCAAATTTGCATGTACTGCGTGACTATTAGACACCCTTTCAAGTTCTACACGATGAAATTTAACCAATTGGTAAAAAACGACGCCAATGCAATGGTCATCCAACACTACTGAGATCAAACTCCAACAGAAGTTTTTACGGAGGCGCCAATTGTAATTTGAGTTTTGGTGAAAACTCTACTTTTCCAGGCCGGAATATTTAAATTTGTGAAGGAGCCTTAGACACTGCAGTGTTATGAAGTTATTTGGTTGAAAAAAATCATAGCTACATAAGTCTTGGTAAAATTGGTTGCGTATACACTCTAAATGAATAAATACAGAGTCGTCACCAATCGAAGAGTGCCTTATCTCACTTTGTCCGCTTAGCATAGAGCATTGCATTATGAATTACAATTCGTGCATTTAGCATGAGCATGAGTTTTGATCCTGTACCTATTAGTGATTCATCAGCTTAAGTTCCGATTGCAATCGCAATTCTAAGTTAGGACTCCAAAGATCGGGAGATAAGTTTTTTCCAGTAAAATCAAGTTCCTTGTTGGAAACTTCCACTTTGTCTCTGCTCTTCTTAGTAATGCACATTACGAGTACATCCTAATAATTGGAATATTATACTTAAAAGACTGACTTATGCCGCCCGATTAATTTTCCCTATCCTACAAAACGTAGATAGGTATAGTTAACTAGAATTTTAAATGTTGGCAATCTGGATCTTTTATCGCCTTAATGTTAAGGTACTGCAAATACCGCCAAGAATAAATACTAAATCAGACAATGAATCTAGTGAAGAAGGAATTGAAATGGCATTTAGTAAAATTCTGTGCTAATGAATAATAAGGCTTCACTACTAGTACAACCCATACTCAATTCATTACCCTTATTTAGTCCAGTTTTGTCCAATATCAACACTGCTAGAATATTTTAATCATATTCATAATTTAATTTTCATTGTTAAATACATTATACATCCCTTTTTATCGTTGCAGGTGGAGTTATGGTTATCATAATGGGGAGATTAAAACAACTTCGGAGCCCCCTTATTTGGACGTGCCAAATATTCTTCATTTCCTACCGAAATTCGGTCTGCCAATCTGAAGATTAGTGCCATGAATAGAACAAGAAGGGAAGCATGCGTAACAAATACACAATTTAAGATTTTACAATTTCGTAATAAGAGGAATGAATAATTGGATAATAAAATAAGAGGACTTACCGATCACAAAGAGTGATTATGGAGCCTTTCTGGAACTTCTGACCTATTCCATGAACCACAAAACAGAGATGAGAGTAGACAGGTGGTGGGGTGTTTGGATCAGCCTCCTCAAAGTAGCCCCGACCCAAACGAGTTCCAACTGCAAGGTTGAAGAAACGTAAATTAATAGGCGACTGAAAAATCGATCACTGAAATAAACAAAAATTAAGGAAACCGATTTTAGCCATATAATTCATTTATGCAATCTTTTCTGCAAGTAAAAGACTATGCTCCAATAATGTCTAATTTGGCGGAAAGGAAAAGGAGGGTTGGATATCGCTTCTGAGTAAGGTTACAGACGTGGCTTACGTAAAGGATCGATAAGACACACTCACAAGACTTTACAAAATTATCAAATGCATTCAATCATCAAAGAGCCTAACGTCGCACGAAGAAACTCCGATAAACAAGCACAAAAATCAACTAATTGGGTTGGTTGATCTTGGCTTAGCGCGTTACCAGCCCACGTTATGGAAGAACAAACACACCATCACTTAGTGAAGAAAGAGAAAAAAGTTCAATTAATGCATTTCCATTGACGAGATCATTGCAGACAAGATACTGCTTAAAATCAGAAAGTTAAATAAACAATAACTGGATTGGATGTCACTTTGTGAGAATTAATCCACGCATCGCCATCACTGCTCCTTCGATATAAAACGAATTTTCTCTCTGGGAATGATCAGGTCATTGGTAGTAAGTGATATTAGCTACCTCAAATCGATCTAACTGTTTGAAGAAGGCAAAATTTATTCAAAAATGACGTCATGGTTAAATTTTGCCAAGGACCAACTTGATGACAAATTTTCAAACGCATCTTTATCCTATTGCAAGTTTATGACTCCCTAATGCGGTAATTTCTTTATAACAGTAATTTCATTGATAACACTTAGATTCAAAGGTCACTAACCTCCAAAACCCATTCAGAAAAGCGTTTTACAATATCCTTCTAGGTAAATAAGCAGAAGAGTGGATTTTTTCTAGAATGGTAGTCTAATTCCGCCACCATTCTTAACCAATGCTATTTCTCGTTCCGCTCACTAGGTATGCATCAGTGGACATCGAACCTGTGACCTCTAACTTCGTAGATGAGTCGCTCCGTGCTATCGGTACATCTCACTGTCCCACCTATTTCAAGCACATGCAACATAACTTTGTTCAATTGGTACAATGCCAACCTTTGACAGAACTCAACAATCTCAAGAACTTCAGCTTAATAAAATACCTTCATTCCATTTAAGTAGAGTATGGTGGTATATCTATCACATGTTAAAGATGAAACTTAAACTGACAAAGAATGCATACATGATTAGTGGGATATTTTAAAATGAAGGACAATCGTGAGTCACAAGATCGCTCGCTATGTGTAAAATCTGCACGTAGAATCACCCATCTGTAGTTGATGTAGCTCATATTAACCCGATTTGCCTTGAATCTTGCACATAGGGGCATAATATTGACAGGGGAAATGTAGTAATCGGATAGTTGCTATGCATACTGAACCAATTGTTATTGCCTGAGTGAAATGGACGAATTTAATGACTTAGAAAGTTGACCTCACACAGACAACGGCGTCTGGGAGAGACGATTCAGTGAATCTTGTTAACACATTGTGGTTTGAAGGTTATAATGGGAAGCTCACAATAATCAATAAGTGCTAATGAAAAGAAAAATTAAATGAAATGTCAATGCGGTGGAAATAAAATCTTAGGGAAAATGTTTAACTATTTCCCAACCCCAATCCCCCCCCCCTCAATTGGTTTACTCCTTTGTTAGTTTAGAGAATTTGACAGTCATATGCAGAGAGTATGGACGGAAGTGCAGAACGAATGCAGCATATAGAGTTGGCTCTGAAATACGCTATCAAGCTATAATGATATTGAAAGTCAGTCGCCAGCACGTAACAGGCATGCTAACTTTCTCCTCTAAAATATTCCCACAAACTACAAGCCTACGACAACCAATCATACAACAGGAGATAAGGACAAGGCGTATAAAATGTTTGACAAAATGGCCTATTCTATCAAAGAAAAATTAAATTAACACCTAATTATGAATGGATCCTAAAGGTGCATAGTTGTTAAAATGTGCCAGATCGCAGGCTCGTTGTTTTACGCAATTTTGGAATAAGGCCCACCAGTGGGACAATTACGCGTTGTGATTAAGTTCTAAATTTGTGACAATTTGGGATGCCAATTAGTTTATTACAATTGCAAACAAAAGTGATATCAAATTCTCAGCTTACCCTTTTGCATCCCTAACTTTTGTCGTATGTAGAAGCTGGGACCTTCCATGAAGAGATACAACTCGTCAAGGGAATACCAATCCACATGACAATCGGGAAATTTCAAGGTGTATACGCCTGAAACAACAACAAAAAGAGGTGTTATATTGCATACTGACTTAAGAGGAAGAAATAGAGGAACTGAAAATAAGACTAGTCGTATTAAATTCGATCGCAACAAGTGTACTGAAAAATAAAATAGAAAGTTAAGAACGAATATCATCCGTTTATTTATGAAGTTGGTATGAGGGGGTGTGCGATAGACTTACCTCCACGTGGTGCACCCTGGGCAACGTATACTCATGCGGCAAAAAAGTCTATTAATCGGCAGTTTACTTCTCACTTCAAACAACCATCACCCCCACTGTATGTCATATTCGACCCCTATCACTACTCATCTTACCCTTTCTGAGCCTTTGTGTCTGTTTCTTTTACATCTTTGAAACACCCTTCTATTCCCCCTCCTGAATTCTTCTCAATTTGATGTTCCCCCTCCCCTCTGTGAAGCCCGAAGTCAACTAAAAGGGCTAATGATAACTATCAAAACGCCTGTCATTTGTTATAAATAACTAAATGGAGTTGGTATGAGTAAGTCCTGTCTGGCAAGCGAATNTACACACGGTTCCATTTCCTCTACCCTTGTGTCTGTCTTCCTTTTGCACATGTGAATCACTCTCTCGATTTTCTGTGACTTTGATGTTCTTCCTCCCCTCTGTGAAGCCCGAAGTCACTATAAGGGCTAATGATAACTATCAAAACGCCTGTCATTTGTTATAAATAACTAAATGGAGTTGGTATGAGTAAGTCCTGTCTGGCAAGCGAATGTATGCCTTTGAAGTTCCTAACTTTGGGGAGAGGTAAGAAGAATTCGGTTAAGGTTTTATGGACGTTTAGGTTAATTTCTCAGCTCATGTACGTCCTAAACTAGTAGTTTTCTTTCCACACCCCACAAAAATGAACAGGTGTTTCCTTAAGAAGTTACCCAGAGCCTCAGCATATTTAGCAAAAGTAAAGCGTTTGATATGCTTCTGATGGACATTTCAAGCATGAAAGCACCAATAATTACGTTTTCAACCAAGTTAAGTCATAAATCAACCATTGGAATAGTAAGTACTATTCTTTTCAAACCCCGAATAATGCATACTGACAAAAATTAGTGTTTATGAAAAACTAATATCGCCCCCATTTGTAGAGTGTAAAATACAGAGAGAGGGTACTAGACGTAATTAATAGTAACACATGATCAGAAGCATTTATTTATAAAGTTATATCGGTATTCCTTAGTAAGTTGCGAATTCAGTTGACTTGGATTGAAAACTAGCAGCCAGCTGAGGCAGTCTTCTGGAACAACCAGAAGATCCAAAGCACATCTTAACTAGATCACATTTTTGTATACAAAATTGAGTACTAGTAAAACCTATCCCTTTCATCTTTTACGGGACGGTAAATCGCTAGAGGTGAAACAAACGAATCTGGAGAAATAATCACTGAAAGTAATGAAATTCATCTAAAGGAGGCTTCAAGAAGGGGGTAGCAGCTTCCTGAACTGAATCCCGGTGTAGGTACTAGAGAGTAACAGTAAATGGAGATCTTCCCCATGATATCAAAAGTTACTGGCGCATAAAAGCGTTCATGGCGTCCAGAGCGAAAGTTCCGAACCAAGAAAAATAAAATTTCAATTAAGTCCCATATATCCTTCCCATATATCTGTATCAATGACTTGTTCACGTAATTTTGACATCATAATTGCCTAATTTTGTGCGCTCTCAACCTACCCCCATCTCGCTTAACTGGAATATAAGGCTTGCAACTCGTGAAATGACAGGATAAAAAGTATATGAATTGAAAGAGAAACAGATATGGAAAGCATGTGCATAATATAATGGAATGCCTAAAATAATTACTTGAGAGCAAGCCAACCTCAATATGATTTATACTTTGGATATAATTTAACTATCACATTCACTCAAGGGAGGGGGAGGGAAGGTAAAATATGTAGACCCTGTTCTTGAAGAGTAAGTTAAATTTTCATGACCACGGGGTGCGATTAGTTCCTGTCTTGTAAAAAACCAACGACGATCGGAAGATGATTGGACTATATTATTTCAAAATCTGAGGAAACTCATTTAAACTCCTGTGGAGCGCACAACGCTGCCAAGGCTTATCAAAGGAATCTCTCCTTTGCGGTAGTGCGGCCGCACGTGCAGAAACGTCTCTGCCAACCAACCATTGATTTCAGCAACATAGAATAGCAGATATTGCAGTTAATTAAACAGTTTTCACTATTGCAACACAAATTATGATTACACGATAAACGAAGCCGAAGAATAAATAGATTAGATCCGCGAATAAAACTGCAATCACCAGAAAATGCATAAAGATCATCCTATGATGATAATCTAGCATTCCCAAATCAAGGCTCGCAGCAAATTGAAAATACGGAAGGGATATTTTGAAGCTAATAAACTGCAATAAGATTTACAAATAGAGAGAGAGAGAGAGAAATGGCTAATCCGAGTAAGGAGATGCTATGCATTGTGTCATAAAACAACTGGAACTTTCACATTCTTCCTTATTCCAATTTGTAGCAGATTTAATTCCCAAAGCTCTTCGCAGTGTGCTTAATGCTTAATTGAGTATCTAAAATAAAACCTCCACCAACCAAAATCTAAGTTTACGGAAAATGTAAAGCCAAACTTTTAAAATGTAAGGTGAATAAACAAGACGAAGCACTTAATAGTGAAGAGAAAAAAAACAGACATTTTGTGAGAGATGTACCCTATTTTATTAAAGGACGTGTGGTTAATGAAAGGATGAAAAGACGAGGAATGACGTAGCAGTTGAACGAAATCCAATGAAAGAAACGTAAATAAATATTGGCAGACACGGATCAACTTACTGGGTTTCTATCATAGTAACAAACCATCTCTCTTTTTAAGCACCTAAAGCAACGAGTTGGGCAAATGATTGCGCTCTCATGCCGGAGGGAGGTAAAATTTGTCCAGATAGATCTACGTTAGATCCGTTTTCCGCTCAGAAGATACGATTGCTATCAGTCCTAATGATTAAATTAGTGACCAAGGTTCTTTGAATTTCAAAAATGAATGCTTCTCGTCAACAATTCCAATCAGCGTAATGTGAGAGTGCTTAGTGATGAATGTAAATGTCTAGAAACATTCATTTTTAGCGTAGATAGGCGATGACAAAACTCTATCATTGCGTTCTCTGCATTTGCACTGACCTAGCAGATGTGGGCGTTAATTAGCGCGCCGAATTGGCAAATTTGTGAACAAAAAGATAATTATGATTAAATGACAAAAGCCACGAAAACTTGATTCAAATTAATATCATACCTCTCCTAACTCAGAGTTTGACCTCCATGACCATGTCATTTCTAACTCTCCGAAGTATCCTATTGCTTTAAAATACAATTTCGTAAATAGAATAAGCGTTCCCAGGGGAGCTGTATTGAAGAGTAACTATTTTACTACCCCATTTAACTAGTTTTAACCACCACAGTTGGTATACGTCTCAGTAGCTATACACATCAATCAAATGGCTTTCGGCTTGAGTATAAATCGATATAAAATAGCGAAAAAAAAGAGCGAAAAGCACATGCTAGTTGATAGCATTAGCTAAATATCTAAAAAACGCTGTCATCACAAACATGAAGCAAGATTAAAGTGTGAATAATTGGGCATATGAAAAACAAGGACCTTCAAAAATCTGTTAATTACATAAAGACAATACGAAAGAGACGAGAAGGGTGGGGGTTGCTAGACATGTAGATAAGTAAAAGTGTGGTTGAAAGTGATGTGATTTCTACACTTCACATACATTGATTTTATATTATAAAATGATGAACAGATAGTGAATATTACAAGCAGATGGTGAAATATCGACATTTTAAGGAAGTATTCTAGAAATAAGGAAATTGCTGATCTGGCAAATGGTTCCTGAAGTTAAGTAGAATAGACGGACAATACAATGCATTCAAGAGACACGAGAATAAGTCTATGTTGAGTACAAAATCTCCTACCTGTTTTGAACTTTAAACTGAAACAAATGCATTCACTTTGCCGATACGAAGAATTGGCTACTATAAAAATTGGAAATTACTCGTACATAATTATGAATCGAAGATCAGTGTCAGACGCGACCGCCTTGTAAACCTTTAACCAAGCTGGTGACAAATAGGCCAATGAACATAGAAATAATACATGAAAATAATAAAGCTTGTTCTATGGTCAGCCAAAATTCCCCATTTATTTCACGGAGCCAACCAATAAATTGCAAATAAGAGGTTCATAACATTTTAGAAATAATAAATAGGTTACTCGAATAGAACAAAAGGTTCTAAATTGTACGCTTCTCAGTTTTAAAGTCCAAGGCATAAGGAATCACAAAGGTAAACCTTTTCACCGATAGATTCCTTCATATTTCATATTTGTAATATCAGCTTTAATATGCTTAATTTCGGCCAAGGAGTGAAATATTATCGTTCAAAGAACTCCATAAAAGGAACACTGCGATTAACTGGGTGTCATCAAAAAATATTATTAGATGTCGATAACCAAGAAAGTAGAAAAAATACAAATATTTGAAATATATATATTCTGAACTTAACAATGAAATGACTTTTATTAGCATAGTAAATACGGCTAAATTTTGATAAAGTGAAAAAATGGTTAGCAAAGGAGAAGAACCCGCAAAAGGATTTGACTCACGAACGATAAAGGTAAATACATTCAGCGAAAAAAAATTTGAATAAAAGAGAAAATTTTGTATGCCACTTTAGCAAAGAGCAATTGCGAAATGCGATTTAATTAACAATTTATTTTCAAAAGCGAATATAATTACATTTGAATAAATTACAAAATCGGAAGCGTAAAAATATTGCTTACAAGAACTTTTAGCTGGGCTCGAGAAAATTGAAACGATTGCTGAAGTCGTTTCAGTGCCACTTTCCTCGTCAGTACCCAATTTGGGAGAAGAACTACCAGAACGACCTGATTCAGTAGTTGAGAGACGACATTGAAGCATAGCGTAAGTAGTTTCAAGCTGCTCTACCATTGATTCGTCTTCGATTGGTACCGAATGATGAAGACCAGGATCTTTAAACCAAATTCCACGAAGTATACTTGTTGGCCCGGTATGAGCTATAGAAAAGATTATCAGCGCACTTAGCAGAACGCCACCTGAAACACTTACATTCCCAATATATGGGGTAGCATTGTTTCGTGACAACGTCTACTTCATACAAGCCGTCACGAACAACAAGTGGTTTAAAATTATCGTCAGTTTCGCTGGAAAATCCATTCTTACACTTAAGTAAGCGAAGATAAGTAAGCTCGATTTTAATGGAATCATATCCATTAAAAGCAACCCATTTCTTCGCGATCTCATCTTTGTAAAACCAGCGAACTTTAGATGGACTGAGTTGAAATTGTTCTTCAGCCTCGAAAAACGTATTATTAGATTCAATAATTTCATGAGCAGGCATGGAAGACATCAAAAAGTGTAAAATTGTTTCCGTGTACGCGATTATCAGTTATGAATGTTAATAATTGCTTTAACCAACCAGAAGCTTGCTATTCATTCGGCGAACTGCATGTTAACCTTCAAAGTTATTTATACAAAAATTAATTACATGAAAACATTTATATTATTAGAAAAAAATAAGCAATTATAAGACGACAATTTATTATAATTTTGATTATCTAATTACGATTTTATAATAAATTTTTAAATAAAATTCAATACTAATTGCCATAATGTTGCAACCAGTTATTCAATTCAATAAGACTATTATAATTATCTCAGTAAAGAACTAAAGTACAAAAATGATTTCATTTGGTAGTTTTTCACTTTTAAAAGGTAGCTTTTGTCACTTTTAGTAAATTCACATACACTATAATTATTTCTGAAAATAGATTCCTAATAATAATTTATACTCTATGTCATGGGATTCCACAAATCCTGACTTTATTCGTCCAGCCATATTAAATTGTTATCAAAAGTCTTTTTCAAAAGACTATAGAAACTCAATGCTTTGATGTAATCGCTTATCAGAGGGATGTGATCCTCTTCAAACTAATGGTCAGCATGCTTGTTGTTGAGCCGACCTATAACTTTTAACAAGGTCGACTATAGGGACAAGCATCCATTTTTAGTTTTTAGTTTAGAAAAAGGAAGCAAGAAAGGGAATAAAAAGGTGATCGTACTATCAGAGTACGTGACAGGACGGCATCCAGGCTAGTAACATATAGATAGCCATTTCGCGACACACTTCATTCCCATTGTCCTTCTTTTCATAAAGGGTACATCCTATCAAATGGTGTGAACGCCAGTTCCCTCTAGTTTCGCTTTTATTTACAGTTTATGTATCGTAACTTATTATCCCAAGAGTTCCAGGTGTCACGGGTTGGATCTTTTTCAATGTATTCATAAAGTGAATAGAAAGACCAGCAGTATTGATTGAAATTGCCCGAAAGAGAATTTGTGTGATGTAGTTCAAAGTAGAAACAATCTCATAAGTAAAACGTCTGTTAGAGATTGGACGGAAAATTCATCTAAAATAATAGTCTTCCCTAAGATTAACAATGAAGCCAAGAATTGAATTGAGCAAATTTTCACTGAGATGAAAAAAGAAAGGCGAAAATTAGTAGCAGTAGGCATGGAACACTGGAAGAGAAGGGAAAGGGCACGTACTAATAGAGTGCAACTTATAAAATAAAGATAGGAGAGCGCGAATTGTAATTATTGTTAGATATGCTCCTTGGAGAATATGCTATTAAAGGACGATTTTCACACCTAATAACCAGCAATAATGTTAGACGTGGCTGGCTTATCTAAATCTACTGTAAACGGAAGCTATTAACACACTGGAAAGATGACACTCTGCAGTAAAGTTTTTTCAAAAAGTTTACATGTTTTTGTCAACAACATCTATATTTCTCTACTCAGACCGTCAAGATCATCTTTTAGCCCCTTGGCATACCATAGGAAGCGTACACTACATACTTGCTTATTAGAGTACACCACATAGAAAGGGGGAGCAAGAAGTAGCGTATTTATTTGACAGATAGAAGTATAATCAAGAATAATAGAGCACGATGGATGAATGGAAAATTGAATTGTGTTGTGCCAAAATACTAACTCAAAGGGCGAAAGTGTGAGGACCTAGCCAATGGATAAACCGAAGTCTCACGTTAGGCATTTCCCATCAGTCCTCGTAGTGCGCCCTTGTTACGTATGTGTTACCGACTTAATAAACGGAATCTGAATTTACTAGGTACTTATTTACCGACTGATTCATTTTTGACTTGATTATCTCGATTCACCTGTATTAAGTGGCGGCCAAAAGATGAGGGAAACAACGATCATTCTAACACATTCTACTTTTCTATTCAATTCAAAGCCCCTTTTTCTTGCACTAGTGAGTGCGTCGGCAGGCAGACCGAACACGATTTTAAGAATTCCATGAAAGTGGCACACATGAGACGATTCCGGCGTCCACAACCAAATTTGATCAATTAACGTCTGGGCCACTAGTACTTAAGATGGTACACCATTTCTGGAATACTCCTTAAGAACAATTGTTTTGGGATTTCTTATCGGAACTCAGGTATAAATTATTTTACCTATGGTGCTCTACTTTTGGAATACTCAATGAGAGCAATAGTTTTGGAAGAAATTGGGAATGAGTAGTAATGATTCGTAATACATACTGACTAAATCTACACTTTATTATGACTTAATAAAGTGGTAATCAGTGTGTCCTGCGCCATTTTGATGTTCTCATGACCTCTCATTACTGATTGCTTTGCATGACTGAAAATGTGTTAAATTTTTCTTCATTTCACCAGGACTCTAGACAGCTTTTCTTTTAACATTGGATTTATTTCAGAATGTAAGTGCTAATGAATTGTACTCATCTTAAATAAGTTGAAACGACAAGCTTAAAACTCTCTCTGTCTAACTAGTATAAATCAAGTCCAGTCTATTCCTGTGGGTGTTCCATCTAAGCTCACTTTCCTCTCTGTATTGGCCTCATACTCTCTCCTTCTACTCTCCACTTTCACTTTTCAACTATAACAATAAGCTGTCGAAAAGTTAACCTGAATGCTGAGTTGTATTTGAGGAACTCACTACTATTCAACATGATTCGAGCCTATGATCTACGGCTTGACGAATCGACTAGATTTCGCTACGGAAGAGCATTGGAACAAGCGGAATACGCAAACTCGATGCCACCAGATGAGTTGCTTGCACATACATATATTACAATATGAACAAATATTTGAAAGAAGCATGAAAGGTTTAAAGTTGCGTTTGATTCCTCTACTCAGACGACCATCGAGCAACAATTTTATCACCACTAACAACGCCAAAGAAGCCAATTTCCCTAGTATCCATATCAAGTGGTACTTCTGCATTCTCAAACCCAGGTCGAGAACCAATCGTCACGAGATCAATACTTGCTGTAGATGGTAGATGAAAGAGACGACGAACGAGTGATCTAAGATGCTTCACAGTCATCCGAGATGGAAGACGTCTAACCACTTCGAGATTCCTTCCATTTGGCGGCTCGCAAGATATGATTAGCTCAATTAACCCTTCTTTTAGTGAACGAATGATTGTCTACAATCGAACACGTTCAAATCAAACTCTGATCAAGCAGATATTGCTTTTCTAACGTACCTTCGTTTCATCCTGATCCGGAGCCCCATGCTTATCGCAAAGGGCTTTGAATGTGGGATACTTCCTTTCAAACTCAAGCCTTGTCTCTTCCCCCAGCTTTCCAGATTCTATCCACGCCTTACCGTAGCACTTTAGAAAGTCCAATTCAGCTCCTCTTCTCTCATTGCGTTCAATGTCCTGTCTATTGAGGCACTTCAATTTGGGAAGACGAGCAATCATTTCTTGTCGTGCAATTTCCCTGTAAGAAGAGTGGCTGTTAGGGAAAAGCAAGCACTACTTACGGTAAAAGTGATTCTATAATGGGGTTTTGGGAGAGGATTAAGTTAGTAAGGGAGGGAAGTCGATCGAGTTCGTTTACTGTTTCCCAATCATTAATGAGATTATCCCTTAGAGTTAACGCCTCCAAATTAGGAAAGACAATTTTTTCCACAGGAAGATTCAACTTAGAGAATTTGTTTCCACTCAAAATTAGGTTTTTTAAGTTTTTCGAGTCACCAAATGCGGCCAACACACAAGAAAAATTTGTTAATCCAGTTGCCGTCAAGTCAACTTCAGTAAGTTTAAACAAAAGCGGAGTAAGTCGACTACCAAGATCAGACAAAGGATCTGGGAGATCACCAAGCTATTAGACAATTAAATTAAAAGGAAATAAATTTGTTACAAACCTCATTGTAAGCTATACATAGCTCTTGCAGTGATGGCATCCAACTTAAAATTCGTGTAATTTCATCCCAACCAAATTTAAAACCATCTTTCTCTGAGGGCATCTGCACTGTAACTAAACGAGTAAGAGATTTGAATGCCGAAGAACATAAGGCTTCGGCTTTTTCAACATCACTGTCAATGTCTAGAATCAAACGACGTTTCGGTTCAAAGATATCGGAGAGCTCATCCTCCGTAGATCTTGGAAGTCTTAGGTAATTTGACCCAACATTCAATTTTTTCAACAGTGGAAGCTGTCTGCAAATCTAATCATTTTGAAATTTATATAAGATACGAGGTTACATGAGCAATATCAACCCATTTAGAGAAGAGACACCGTGATATATCCAGTTCACGAAGAAAGGGCAAGTATTGAGTCAAACTCTGAGTAGATTCAGGCCATAGTGAAAGGACATCTTTTTCCAATACCTCATTTTCTTTCAAACCACGAAAGACCGGCATATCTTGAAGGCAGACAGATCGTAATCGAGAAAGCTTTTCTGCAACTCCCTTTGCTCCACAGGTTCCATGATCGTAAGAATCTCCAGAAGAGTTGGTAAATATTTCAACTGTAAATGGAGTGTCTGTTGATGCTTTATGATCATCGAAATACTGAGATTCTGTCACAGATAAATCCATAGTTGCCTTCAGGTATCCTGCAGTAGCACTTTCTAACTTAATGCCAGTTAAGGGATCACCACCAGCTTGAAAAAGAGCTGGATTTTTTGTGATCATCTGGCATTCAACACAGAGGACGTAATGTGTCGTTAAGGCTTCCTCTAAACTCGAACCAAGAGAGGCTTTTTCTGGCCTATGACAAAGTAAGTTACCAGTCGTCATATACAAAAATATAAGCAATACTTATAAAACTTACTTTAAGAATGAACCAGAAGTTGGACTATGAGTATTAAAATACTTAGTACCCTTGAAAGACCCATCATGGCGGCCGTTTTTAGAATTATCCCAGTCTACCCCAAGCCAAATGAGCTTAGAGTCAGCTAATGGACCAACATATTTAATCGTTCCAAACTGTTCGTCTTTAACTATGCGACACCCAACAAGATTCTGCGAAATATCCGTGATTTTGCCCGTGCTGGTTCCTTCATAAATGTTTGCAAATCTTGGAGGAGAACTAGAAACCCCAGACATAGTGACAAAATAAGAGTAGCTAATCCAAATAATCGCTCTATTCTTATTGGTTTCTAGGACAAAAGTGGGTCTGTAAAACAAACGCTCGAACAAATTTGTGTTAATGGTTTTTTAAACTCAATTATTATATATATTGAATATATAAATATTCGGCTAGTTGTCGACATTATAAACATCTCACATGTCGTCTGCCGTTTTGTTAATAAATTAATAATCAATAATGTATTTCATATACTTACTAACACAAAGGAACTTACAAAGTACATAGGCAGTCCATTCCAGTTGCTTTTAAGTTGATGCGATTTTAAATACTATTCTATTATTGTCAGAGAAAAGTGGCAAATGTTCAATACAACTGCTTAGGCGTGGTAATAGCTTAGTAAGTATTTCCTGCTTATAAATAATTCCTTATAGATAATGTTAATGTTATGGTCTGCTCAGACGTTTGCGTGGCGACAAGTTCCATTGTGAAAACTTTGTTTAATTAACATGTAATACATACATAGAAGTGATAATCTGCCACAAAGATTAAATCTTAACAAAGTGAAATGGTGCGTTTCCACAATCGCTTTTAGTCAGCAGTTTTATTCAGGCAACTACTGTCTATTTCCGGTGTTTATTTGCGTAGTATGGACTTTGCATTGTAAAGTAGCTTTAAATTGAGCCTGAAACAACGGTAATCTTTATTATTTACTATTCGGCATGGAATTATTTTCCCTTTCTTTGCTTTTGCGTAAACATTATTCGGCCAAGCCATTATTTCCTTTGTGGTGCAGTTGACATGCTTTTTAACGCTGCCGAAACCCAGATGCTCGATGGCCATCAGTGAGCGGAATTACTGGCCTCTTGAGAAATCTGAGTATTTAATAGAGTGGTTTAATTCAGATTTTCTTTTTGATTCACTTTGATGTTTTGGATCTTTACTAGGCCAATGCCATATATGTCCTTTGAATGAACTTCGGAGCTAAATACTTCGGATAATGACGTCATAAGATTTATTTCAATTATTATACCCCGACCCTATCTTCACCATTCGAAACGATTTAAGTGCAGACCTCCTATTAAGTTATATTTTATGACTCTTAGATCGTCTTAGTGTGGTCAAACTCACCAATACGAAATTAGTCCAGCCATTTTCGCAAATAGCAATGTATGTATGTCGGCCGTTAGGAAAGTTTGAGAGATGCACTTGCAGATTTATGGAGCTCCATCATTAATAACAATCTGTTCATTCCATAAACCTAAAAATGATAATAATTTTTTTATTTTATGTGTTTTTCATCTGTTGAGGTATTTATATACAGGCACTCACACAGCTTAACCTCTCGCAGATACTGTGGTCGAGATCATATTAACAATCAATCCTTTTTAGTTGTCAGATGTTGATGGACTTCTTTCTACTAACTGGACACATCTTTGATTTTCCCTATCCAACTTCTTATAGGGGAGCTCACGAACCTGGGGTGGAAAATATTTCACATACTTTCCACCACCCTTGATTAGTTATTTTAAACCCATTTCATTATGTATAACGCACTAAAAACAGTAATGAATGCTTTAATCATAAAACGAGTCACCAAAATTTTGGCTTTTTGTTTATTGGTTAACTTTATTGTGTCCTTCGGATACGCAGTCTGTTTACCTTCAAACGCTATTTATATTTACATGACCTTTCACTCACATATACAAATAATGTACCACTTACAGAATTACGGGCTTTCTTTTGCTTGACTGCTCTGGGTGCTGACGAAGATTATACTTGACATCAAGTAAAGTCTCGTCCAAAGACTACAGTCACTGGCGTCTGGTGATGGAAAGGCTCCAGTGCTGCAGTTTGAAGAAATCGGCCGTTTCTGTCGTAGTTACTTAGTGTAACGCAAGAGAGGAATGCAAGTGAATATCATTGGTTCGGACTGGGTGGTTCCCGAAAGAGAACGGAAATATACAGCTCTCTGACATGGTGGTGGTCAGTGACTCGACCAATGCAAGCTTCTTCTCTATATTAATTCATAGTGTGATCCAAACATAGGCATAAAAATAATACTTTATTTATCGCAGTGTCTTCAGTGTGACTTACACTATCGAGATTATTCATGTGGTGAAATCAATTTTTTAATTTATTGTGACTTGTTATATGAAGCAAATTTGTACCTCTCCATCAAAGATAGTTCAATAATGAAATATTGCCCCAGTTTATTGGACTTCGGTTTGATTAATAGGCCAGAAGTCAAGAAAATATATCAGAGAGAAAATAGTCACCTTTATTGATAAAGCTCCTATGAGGCCGTTGACAGATGTGTTAATTCGTCCTGTCATGCATTCCTAAGTGTCAAGACCATTGATCTTTTGACATAAAGGCATAGACACTACCTGTGTGATGTGCAATGCAACTATCATAAAGTAAGATCTTCCACTAATACAACTCTAAGAGAAGTCTCTTTCCTGCCAAGACCTGGATACGCAGAACCACAGAGGAAAGACAGAAGTGTGGTTGCACCCATGAAACTGTATCAACTAAAAAAAGACTAAGTCTAAATGAAACCAGGTCGCCTTAGTATTAGTGATGTTAATGCTCAAAACATCATTAGGCTGCCAACATTTATGTCCCGAGCAACGTACTTTCGCATTTCGATAGAGACGATGAACGACTTCGCATCAACCTTCAAGTACCTATCATACTGAGGCAGAGCATAAACACTGCAACTTTGAGCTTTTTATCGTCAGCTTTGTACCACATACTTCACAGGATTGAGTTCATCAATAACCCACTAACTTATCATCATCACAAAAATTGTCAGTGCATAGTATTTCTACATTTTATTTTTATGACAGCATTATCACTTGTAACTTACAAAGTGTGAGCCAACTGATAAGATTCAAAGGGTGTAGTCAGACACAGGTAAAAGTTACTATTAATAGATTAATCCATAAATTTGCGGGAACTTCCATTCAAATAGCACTAAGGAAATCGGAAGACCCTTGGGGTAACTCAAAACTAACTACTTTCTCAATTAGGCTTTGCTAAATTTCATAAACCGACAAGAAAGACTCACATGAGTCGTTTAAAGCTGGCTAGTTGTATGTTGAAAGTTGAATGGAATTATTTTCATCATTTAATATGAACGTTGCAGAAACTGTAATTAACAACACTAGCGAACAAGGCTTTAGGAATGAATTACGCATCTATCCGTGAACTATTAATACAACTTGACTAAGAGCGTTATCAGCACTATTTACTATTGGCTAACTCAAAGGCAAGTCCTTCGACTGACTAAAGTTATATGCAAGTCAGTGTGATAAACAAAGCATATAGCCGCTTACGTGCTGGTCATCACTCGCTGTTTTATTAGTGGACGTTGCAGTCGCGTCAAATGCACAGTCTGGGCTTCTTGCTCTTCGTGGCATCAACCCAATTAGAATTCGCAAATGGACGTGGAATTGTCGTTCCGTGGGCAGACCTATATCGTCCGTCGTATAAACCAACCGTCGTGATTAGTACATGGCCATTACTTGAACCAGCAAGAAGTGCTTTTAAAGTTCTTCAGAGCGGCGGAAGGCCTGTAGAAGCAGTAGTGGCAGGATGTACAGTGGCTGAAGCTGATCCAAACGTCACCAGCGTTGGCTATGGCGGATCTCCTGATGAAATTGGAAATACGACCTTGGATGCTATGGTCATGGATGGCGACACTATGAATGTAAGCCGAGTTATCAATTCAGTTTTTTATGCAAATAAAATTCGAAGATTTTATTTCATTTCAAACGAAACTAAAATCTAATTGCGAGAAGTTGAGGAACCCGAGGAATCAAACCTTATTCGAGATGCAGATTATTCTTTTCAAGTTTTGTGGGAAATGTAAGTGGCCTGATCCCGTCTGATTTCGTTACCATCCTTTCATCATACAGATCATCCACACTCAATCAGTTGTTGTCATCTGCAGTGGAATATTCATTTCATGGTCATTTTTTAAAGAAGTTTCGATACACCTTACAGCTACCGTTGTTGCGGGATGATGCAAGACTAATTTAATTATAATTTACTTGTTAAACACCTGATTTACACTGCAGTGACATTGGTTAACTTTATGTGTGAACATCCGTAGATCTAACTTTTCTTGGAAGATAGGATTTTTTGTAGCACTTTAGTCAATTCATCAGCTTACTCATATGAGCGTGACTAGGTGTTTAGTTTTCTCCTTGACAGAGTGAACAGTAAGTGGGTGTATATAATTAATCATCCTTCTAATTTCTTTCAATTCTCACAACGCAATAAGACGGGGTGGGGAAAGAAGCTCTCGGCTGGAGAACTTTATTGGGAATAGGGAGAAAGATCGGAGAGATGAGCGTATGTGAATGTGGCATGTGTGTGTTTTTACTTGGCTAATTATGTAGGATGATAGTCAATGAACCAATGAACTTGAATATATAGATTAAGAACTGGTAGCAGTGGCATTACCCAACGTCAGTCTGACTCGATCGACAGATAGTTTGAGTAAAGCCTTTCCAACTCCAACATTTCCAGCACTTTGTGGGAGGTCAGACTGAATAGATCGTCTGGATTGGCCAAGTGATATCGAATTTCTTCACTAAGCGGTTTACACAGAGGTTCCTAAGTGTTTCTGGGGACATTTATAAGTAATAACTTTCCATTTGTTTGTCTCCACTGTAAGGTCTCCCTATTACAACATGCAATTCGATTGCTGCCATTCTGTCCCTGAGTAATTAATGAAAAATAGACTAATTGAGACTTTGTAATGCTTTGATAGATTTTCCCTCCTCATTATTTACTTCACTTACATTTTGCCAACGACTCATCTTTCTTTTCGTTTTACTTTCATCTTCACCGTATTTGTACTGGCTGTATTTCCAACTGATTAATGGCAACCTACGTAGTGTCATGTATCTCCAATATAAATACGCAAGCATCGTTTATGTTTTCACCCTATCTTGTGGTGAAATGTGTTAAAGATTGTGTCATTCATTGAACTCATACTAATCGTGCTATGCAAATCTTATCTCACGTGCCAGTGCAGGCTAGTTCGTATTTAGGTTATAATAATCACCAACTGAATTCTGTTTGCTTACTGAAAACTAATTAATTTCCACCCCAAAGATTAGATGACTTCCTTGGAAATATGATAAATGGGAGGGGGCTGAGTTGGCATATGATTTCAGGAAAACCTGACGAGTCCTCACTTTATCGAAGCAGTACGCCAAACGCTGGCAAACATAGGTTTTATTTATTTATTTATTTATTTCAAATGGCAGGCGTTTTGATAGTTTTCATTAGCCCTTTAGTTGACTTCAGGCTTCACAGAGGGGAAGGAACATCAAAGTGAAAAAAAAGTCTTGGGGGGGGGGGGGGGGAGACAGAAGAGTGATTCAAAGATGTAAAAGAGACAGACACAAAGGTAGATAAAAAGGTGAGGTGAGTACCGTGAAAGTAGTCGAATATGGCATACAGTGGGGGTGATGGTGGTTTGGAGTCAGAAGTCAACTGCCGGTTAATAGACTTTTTTGCCGTAAGAGTATACGTTACCCAGGGTGCACCACGTGGAGGTAAGTCTATCACACACCCCGACATAGGTTTTATTATTAAGCTGAGAGCCTTTGTCATAGAATCAAATGATGGACGTACCTCAGATGGCATTTGTAATTAGTCAGTTTGGAAGAATTCGGAGATAACGATTGGCTACAAGCCAAGAGTCCCTTAGTCATTACTTCCATCTTTCCTACGTCCTATGGGTTTTATGTCCTTCCATATTTATTTGCCTTATCTATATGGTGTGCCTTAATAAGCATCTATTCGGACCTCACTGTCTAAAATAGTATTTTTAATTTTATAAATGACTTTTATTTGGTCTTTGAGTCAACAACGCGCCTGTAGAATGTTTCAATCGGCACTATAAGGCGTCGAGCGGATTTTTGTCTTGAAAATAAGCAAATGATTTGGAGGTTATTTGCCTGAAGTAACCGGTCCGAGGAAATAGCGAAGTCTTGTCTTTCAATCCGACAGTTTTGCTTCGGATTCGTTTACTCCTATTTAATCTTAAAGCCATGTTCAGTAACATTTCATGTGATTTAAATCCTTCTGGAAGAAATTAAGTTTGCTCTATTTTACGACTCCAGTGTGTTAAAATTGTAGTTGTTTGTCTTTACCTCTTTTAGGTAGGTGCCGTAGCAGGAATGCCCTACATAAAACAGGCAGCCCAAATAGCTTTAGGCGTCCTCAATTCTACTCGGCACACACTTTTGGTTGGTGAGGCCGCTACAAGGTTTGCAGAATCGCTCGGATACCATCGAACCAGTCTTAGTACAAATGAGTCCCTCTCAATTTGGCGGCAGTGGAAGAATGCCAGCTGTCAACCGAATTTTAGAATCCCGTTTGCTTGGACACCCGATCCAAACCAAAGATGTGGACCTTATCATTACAAAAATAACAGCAGTAACGGTACCTATTCCGACTTTCATGTTAAAATGTTTTCTAAAGAAATTAATAATTCCTTCATGCGGTCTTAGAGAATAATTCAAGAAAAAATAGAGATAACACGCAGACTCCTTTTCACTATCAATAGTTGAATGATCCCTAGTACTCTTGGCATTGTCTTAGAACTCAAAGATATCTATTTAATTATATCAAATGGCAGGCGTTTTGATATTTGTCATTAGCCCTTTAGTTGACTTCAGGCTTCACAGAGGGGAGGGAACATCAAAGTGAGAGGGGATGGGGTGGGACAGAAGAGTGTTTTAACGATGTAAAAGAGACAGACACAAAGGTAGAAAAAAGGTGAGGTGAGTACTGTGAAAGTGGTCGAATATGACATACAGTGGGGCGACGGTAGTTTGAAGTCAGAAGTCAACTGCCGGTTTATAGACTTTTTTCGCCGTTTGAGTATACGTTGATCCCTAGTACCCTTGGCATTGTCATAGAACTCGAAGGTCACGTACTGACTTGATCACATCTCTTCACATTGCGCCAATTATGACAGCTTAGGTAGGCGATTGAGATACGCTTGTTGGCAGAGGGGGAGCCAATCATTCTCAAGGCGCTGTGTCGTAAAGGGCGCTTTTTATGTGGTCAGACACTGAGAGTCTGAATAACCAGAAGCCGTGTTTTTAATAGATGCTTCAATGGATTCATAGAAATCGATGAGGTTGACTTCATCACAAATTTATTCTGTTAGTTAAGGGTTTGTGTGTATTTATTGGGTGAGCAACTAAATCATTGCCGTTTTTGTTGACAGATTCACTCTATACTATCTTTTGTTTTGTTAACGTGGCCAGAGCATCTAACCTATATTTTTTCTTACTGTATGGGCTTCTAGGTTAATTAGTAAAAAAAATTTTTTTGTTTAGTTCTTTAGTTTTGTTTTTTCCCAATTTAAAAATGAAAGAATAGGACGTGCACTTCCGACACATTTTATTGTATTACTTCCGAAAAGGCAAGAACGCATCGCAAGCACAAAAGAAGTTATGTGCCGTATATGGAGATGAAGCCTTAAAAGAAAGGCAGTGTCGAAATTGGTTTGAAAGATTTCGTTGCGGTGATTTTTCACTGAAAAATTCACAACGATCTGGCCGCCCAGTCGAAGTGGATGAAACCCATATCAAGGCCATTATCGATTCAAATCGTCACAGCACAACACGAGATATTGCAGAGAAGCTGCTCAATGTGTCGCATACATGCATTGAAAAAAATGAAAAACCCTTGGTTATGTCAAGAAACTTGATTTATGGATCCCTCACCAGTTAAAGGAAATTCATTTGACGCAACGGATTAGCATCTGTGATTCGCTACTGAAACGCAATGAGAATGAGAATGATCTATTTCTGAAGAACCTAGTTACTTGCGACGAAAAGTGGATAGTTTATAAGAATGTTACTCGCAAGAGATCATGGGTGAAGCAAGATCAACCAGCCCAAACAGTATCAAAAGCAGCAGAGATTCACCAAAAAAAGATTATGCTGTCAGTAGTCTGGTGGGGGGATCACAAATGAATTTTGTATTTTGAACTCATGCCGCAGAACCAAACGATAAATTCAAATGTGTATGTTGAAGAACTCGAAAAACTGAAGGATGCAATTGAAGATAAGCGGGCGGCATTATCAAATCGGAAGGGTGTTGTTTTCCATCATGATAACGCAAGGCCCCACACATCTTTGGTTACTCGGCAAAAATTATTGGAACTGGGTTGGGATGTTTGTCACACCCACCATATAGCCCTGACCTTGCGCCTTCGGATTACCATTTGTTTCGTTCCATGCAAAACTCTTTAAATGGTCAAATGTTTAACAACGCGGATGATGTCGGATCACACCTAATTCAGTTTTTTAATAACAAAGACCAGACATTTTACGAACGGGGGATTTTTACTCTGCCAGAACGATGGAAAAAGGTCATCGACAAGAACGGCCAATATCTAATTGAATAAAGTTATATTTTTAAACAAAAATTCCGAATTTGCCTTCTTATTTGAAATCGGCAATGACTTAGTTGCCAATCTAATATATGAACAGTCTGGAAAAGCACCTTATTAGGCGACCTGAACTTCAACGATGGATTGTCCCATTAGTAGACGAAAATCACCTGCTCACTATCAAGGCATGTACAAAAGAGGAAAGTATTTAAATATATTAGGTTGGGCTTAGGCACCACCTATAACCATACATTGGTACTTAAGAAAGTTATTCCTTTTCAGCCCTTCGAGGTGTCAGACCAGAGTTGGGAATTGACGAAGGGAACCACGATACGATCGGAGTGATTGCTCTGGATCAGCGAGGTCGACTGGCTGTTGGTCTGTCCACAAATGGAGCTAGATTCAGAATTCCTGGTCGTGTTGGAGATAGTCCTATCGTAGGAGCTGGAGGATATGCTGATAGCAAGGTAGTTCACTTTAAATTTAATCACAAGTTTCTTTAAATCTCTTATACTTGGTTCGAATTTAATTTCATTGAATTACTCAGGTTGGTGCCGCTGCAGGGACAGGTGACGGTGACGTCATGATGCGATTTTTGCTTTCCTTCAAGGCTGTTGAGCTCATGAGGGCTGGAAAACGTCCCTCCGACGCGTGTTCTATTAGTCTCAAGAGTGTTCGTCAGGTAAGTAAATTTTTACAATCTCTTCATACTTTATAGTTATGAGGTTTTTTACCTCATATTTGAGAGATATCTCTCCCCGTAGGTTGGGGATTAGATGCTATCGAATTCGGTCCTAGTACTTTCTTTAAGTTCAGTTTATATTAGCAAAGATAGATGGCTTTTGGGGGGTGGGGGGTGGGGGAGAAGGGAAGGAGGATAATTGTAACTTGTACTCCGTTAAGTCTTTGTAAGTTGATTAATTATCGTCGTTTCATTTTTACACATATTTAACAAGATAAGCCTGCCAGTTTTTACCTTGAATGTATTACTTAGGCTAGAGTCCACCAAACTCAGAAATATGAGATGGTTGGTGGTAGTCAGTAGATGTAAATTTTGATTATGAGTCTGACCATTTTCTTTTTATTTAAAAGCGTTAATTTAGCGGAAGGGAATATTCTGCATAGGAACCAGGTCTACTCATGTACGTTAAGATCAATAGAGGAGAATTGGCCGTTTGGTTAGCAAATATTTTTATTGACACCGGCATAATTGTCCTACCAGAACCAAATGTATAAACTCAGCGACAGATGATCCACTTCATGAAGCATGTAGGCTGCCGTCTTACTTCAAGTGCGCCGAAAATAACATGATTCCGACGAATATCAGAAAGAGAAGGCACGTTCATTTCTGAAATACGAGTTTGTTTATTTATTTATTGAAAACTACCCTATAGAGCATACTTAATTATAATATTTCAAGAGACTGTTTCGCCATCGAAAGTGTTTACATTTCTATTAAGTTTGGGTAGTATAAGCACATGTCTACTCTGTGGTTTATTTACAGAATTTGGTGCTTAGATTGAATTGATTGAAAGTCAATTTTGTATAAAAACAATGCGTTTTTTAGCTATTGAAGTATTTGACATTATATTCTGGCTAAGAATCATTTGCTAAGAGGACAAATAGGATGATAATAAAATTTTATTATTTGTAAAATATAATTGCTAATATTTATTTTAATTGTCATGTATTTCAATCGATTTTTTTCATAATCACCCATTAGCACTATTTTCACTTCTTTTAGAAAGGCACTTGGTATGGCGCATTGATTGCCCTGAATGCCGATGGTCAATATGGGGCTGCGTGTGTTGGCTTCAAGAGCTTCGCTTTCGTTGTGCAAAACTCCCACTCTGCGAAGAATGGCAAAATAATCAATGTCAAATGCCTGGCGTAGTCTGAACTTGCAAATGAAATACCACGCTCCCCAATTGATACTGTTCCCCATTTAAGTGTACTTACCAACCTCTACGAGGAATCCCCACGATAGGGAAGATAATTGATTCGCCTATGAATTTCTCTTAAAATTAAGGCTGCATACATATATAGGTTGTAGCGGATTGCTACCTTAGTAAAGCCTGACTGACTCAGAAATCTCTATGGCAGATTCTCCAACATCTAGCTAGACTCCCAGAACCAGCTAAGCTATAACCAAGCTATGAAAGGAAACAGACGTGTAGCACGAAGCACGTTTTTCAGTACGTATATTGTGGATAAAGTGTACACGCAGGGAGCTACTCATGATCAGGATAGGGGATTAGGTTAAACAGAGGTTGATGATTGGTCACTGTTTGTACGATCGCTGCACACAGAGTTGTAGGGCCGCACCTCCCAATCCTGGCGAGCAGACATGTAGGCATACGATGACGCACAGAGCGATAACGTGTCCCACAAGGTTAGGGATTTTATTAGCCTAACGAATGTAGGTTTTTCAGAAACTCTATTCCCAATTTTTCATTATTTTTATTAATTTACCACTCGATATACTTGGTTTTAGTTATTGCTTCTAACGATTTTCTAGGTGATTGCATTTATTCTTAAATAACCTCTTCAAGCACTATTCAGCCCTGATTTCAATTCATTTTCCGGAAAGGGAAAATAGTCATTATTACTTAGTTTGCATTTTACATTCCTTTCCCATACAATGTATAATCGTTTGGTGAAAGAACGCTAAAACATTTTCTGAGAAGGAAATCTTCGTGAGCTAGCCACCAGAGCAGTGAATGTGAGATTGGCCCTCCTTAAGCCTTTGAATGAGCTACTTATTCGATTGAGTGCTAAGTTAAAGACTATCTGCACATTCGAGATATCCCAACGATCGTTTAGTCATGCAAAGTGTGTAGAAATACGAAACAAAGCATAGGAATACAAAATTTCTTCCACCGCAATTCTTTTTCCAGTTGGCTTCATAGTGGAGAACAAAATTTACTTGTTTTCGAAAATATCGAATCCAAAACCTGAAATACATTAATAATAGCTATTTCTTTGTATTCAGTCTTGAAATCAACAAGGTATCATTCGGCTTCATGCATCGCCCTATTCAAGTGAATTTTTAGCCAGTCAAGTTCTGTCTTCGTTTTGATCGAATAGACTTAACAGATATTTGAATTTTAATTTTGGTATGTCCGACTGTTTGAAGTCGAAAATTAGAATACGATTAATTCAGCTGACAGGAACTTCTCCAAAAAAAACATTCAACAAGAAATCGTATTATTTGTGTTTAATCAATCAACTTTAAAGCATACTGTGGTAGTGCAGGATATTTCGTAATTACATTAAGTCAACTTTAGGTTAATACTCTGTTAAGGGTCGGATCGTAATAAATATTTGTAAAAAATTGATTTTTGAGATGGAACTTTGAGGATTGAAGTGAAATGTCTTCGACGCTTGGAGCAATTATTACTATCAGGATAATCTTTTAGACTCTCCTGATTTAAGGCCTCTGAGAGCGCTTGCTTGTTGTTCAAAATATCTTAATGCGTGAATACCGATAGTGCAAGGACATGGATTTGAATTTTTCTAATCTTCCATTACCAAAAACATTCACCATTTAATTAAGTATTTTGATTTTAATTGTTTTATATCCTGGAGGAGTATCTGGTCTACTTTAAAAGCTAGAACTTTTGGATACACATAACTTATTTATTTATTTATATCAAATGGCAGGCGTCTTGATGGTTATCATTAGCCCTTTAGTTGACTTCAGGCTTCACAGAGAGGAAGGAACATCAAATTGAAAAAAATCGAAAGGAGGGGGGGACAGAAGAGTGTTTCAAAGATGTAAAAGAGACAGACACAAAGGTAGAAAAAAGGTGAGGTGAGTACTGTGGAAGTAGTCGAATATGACATACAGTGGGGTCATGGTAGTTTGAAGTCAGAAGTCAACTGCCAGTTAATAGACTTTTTTGACTTATGAGTATACGTTGCCCAGGGTGCACCATGTGTAGGTAAGTCTATCGCGCACCCCAGGGAAAAATAATTTCTTGCCTATGTCGGATTCCTATTAAATTTATGTCCATTACGAAACTTTTACCTTCATAAGGTTAAATGTCAAAAATAATCTAAACTTGCGTTAACAGAAAAAATCCTCAAATGCTTTTGCAATGCCATGAACACTAATATATGAAAGTATTATCGTTCCTTATATAAGAAGAACCCCTTATATCAAACGGATTTCTTGCCTTTGGACAGTTAACTAAGTATAAAACGATTCTGATACTGATATTTGTATCTACACTTGAGCACCTCAACGAGAGATCTATTATTTTAAAATAAAAATCGAAATTTTTGAATTAAGTTTCCCTTCAGCATAAGTGCATAACAAATCCAAATTAAAGCAAATTTTGTCTTCTCACTTACTGAACGGGCCTTTCCCTCATGAAGGGGGTTTAATGAGACTCTGTTTGACAGAGAGACAAACACTAACATAATCTGTTTCAAAACCAGTAAAATTAGCTATTCTTGCTGATAATTAATTTATTACTTCTTTCGAGACAACCAGACTGTTGTCGGTTTTAATGGACGCAAGAATGTTCTAACTAAATATTTTGGATTGTAATCAATTGGAAGAAAAATAGGAGATGCAATTGTGTCCAACACGTTGTAAAATATGGCAACTGAAGGTGATTTTTGTTGAAAATGTAACTTTTGAGCTATCATGTCATGACCAAAGTCATAAATTCAAATAAAAAACGCCTTTGTAGCGGATTGCTACTTTCTTAAAGCCTGACTGACTCAGAAATCTCTATGGCAGATCCTCCTACATCTAGCTAGACTCCCAGAACCAGCTAAGCTATAGCCCAGCTATAAAGGAAACAGACATGTAGCGCGGAACACGTTTATTCAGGACGTATATTGCGGATCAAGTGTGTACACGCAGGGAGCTACTCATGATCAGGATGGGCCATTAGGTTAAACAGAGCTTGATGATTGGTACT
>UZAE01012112.1:5815-38284 GCA_900617975.1 Rodentolepis nana
GGGGGGAGAGGGGAAGGAGATTAATCAATGCAATTTTTCGATTTTTTGGTCCTCGTTGCTCAGCTCACACGATTTTTTTCCTTTTCACTATTGGTTAAAATAATTCCGCCTTTGTCTAAACGGTAAATTCTAAAAATTTCATTCCTAATCTTAGCAAGACAGACAATTGAAACTAAATGTCTATGCGCATTGCGCCAAGGGGTCTGAGGTTAGTTGAGAGGGGCCAATTTTTCTACTAAAAATCCTCTAGATATTTTCAATATTTAATTATGAAGAACATGAAATATGACATCAGTAAGGTAAAATTTCCAGAACTACCCCCAAATGACTTAAAACTTTTGGTATCAATAACAAGTCTGTCATCGACCTTAACATGCTGGGTCGGAACCAAGGTCGTCAGAATGCAAAGTTACAAAACGTAAGCTCAAAAAGAAATAAACATCACATAATTCCTGCTTCGTCGTAAGAAAAGCAATGCTTGTTTTACAAATAAAAAAGCTAGTGAGAGAGAGAGGGGGAGAGAGAGATAACATTACACACATTTGTACTTTTGAATATCCTCGCATGGGAAGTGCCTTCATTGTAAGTGCATTGTTAATGCCCTTTAATTTGGGGAGGCAAAAGTGCATATGCAAAGAGGCACGAAAACTAAATTCAATGACGGACGGAAAACCACGTTGTGTAGTTGATACAGTACACGAATCTCATTGAGAGCGCCAAAATTGATGCTCAGAAATGAAAAAAAGTATACGTGAACCACTATCGAGACGTGAGCTACAATAAGAGAGAGAGAGAGGATGTTACAAGCTCCACCCTTATTATTGACACATGGGGTATTGAGTAGGTATCACCATCTCACTTCTTTACACGTCTCAATCTCCTTAGAACTCAATACTCCAAACTTCAAGGAGGAAGCACACACTGCCACTGCCATTCTCTTTGTTAATGACTCCAGGGTGTTAAGAAATGATCTTCAAACGGGTGTGAAAATAAGTGCGACGAATTGTTATTACCTAGATATTTGAGGATTAACCAAGCTTTTGGGTTATACAATTTTTTTACCTGTAATAAAATAAGTTTACGGAGGCATCCATTTGAAGCCTACGCGATGCTATTAATGTTACGCTTTCATAAATAAAACTTTTTACCCATTTTAAACTAATGTCTATTATTTATAATGACATTAGAAGCTTATAGTTGGTGTTATAAAACCTTATTGTACTTAAGAGCTTTCTTCAAAAAGAGAAGTCCAAATTATTGGCTTTACAGGACATGACTTCGAAACTGGAAATCTAAATTTCACAGGAGTACTCTCCAATCGCAAATAAAACGCTTTAAAGCCTTGTGCTGTAGATACGGGGCTTAATTATTTGTTGTTAAGCTAAAACGAGATATGCCAAAATTTCATTTAAATATTCTCTCATTATGCCCTAGCGCATGAAATATAACTGCAAATTAAAACCTACAAAAGTGTACTAATCAATATTTTTACAATTAACAGAGGTTACCTAGTCTGTAGTTCTATTTTTAAATACAGGGGGTGGCATACTTAATCATGACTGCAAGTCTAAAAGGAATTACAGTAAATAGGTATAAAAGATTAAAAAAATAAAAATTTAAATAATTGTAAGCGAGTAGATCAAATATTTAGTTTGTCCAATGATGGTCATTCAGCTATTTTACACTCACTTAATGGCAACTTTAACTCATATTTCAGTCTTGGTTCTTGATGTATCATATTAAACGGTATTGATTTTTTTATTTGTAAGTTGTTCGTCCACTAAGAACTCGATTATTCTCCCCTACATTTCGACAGCACATTTATCACACCTCAAAAGGCTTATTAATAAACCATAAATTATGATATTTTATATGAAATTCCATTGCCAGTCCTTACGAGATTCCAAATATTGACGTCATGGATAAGCATTGATAGCAAAAGTGACCTAGTTAATGTAAGCTGCAAAACTGATCAATTTAAGACTAAATATTCCAGAATTCGACTCGTGACCACTCTGCTACCTAGCGGTAGACATGTTGATCTTGATAGCACTTATAATTCAGATGCCAGGTACGCATATATTTTTTTGGAAAAATAAAAATAGCTGTCAAAAATTAGGTCCTCTAACTGTCAATTACACCAATGTCCTACTTCCCAACCCAGGTTCAATAAGATATTATAGTAACTGTCAATAAAATAAGATGAAAGATTCTATGTTATGATCAATTTTCTCTTTGGTGCACATTCAAAAACTTTATGTGCTAATTTCAGTTACTTTTAACAAATCCCAGGTTTGCTAACGACAGGTTTACTGGAATCGCTCACGTGATCAATCTATGATTCGCTATCCGCATAATTGAGTGTGGCCAGATGAACATCAATCTAAGTTGATAGACTTACTCAAGGATCACTAACGCCCCCCCCCCCCCTCCTCAACTTGGCAAACAGTCGAATGGAGCCACAAGTATTAATGAAAATATTTTCAAGACGAAAGTAGAGGATCAGTTTATAGTGGCAGCGGATTCTGAATTTATAAGATATTTGTTTCCAGCTTTTTTTCTGGAAATTAAAAAATTTCAGGGTTTGACGTTTAAGGTTACGAGCAAGTTCATATTCATGGGCTTCAAAGTTTATTGTTGAACGGCTAAAGTTATTTGTTAGGCATATCAGCAGCTGTAGCTTTCCTAGCTGATACTAGCTAAGTAGCTCAAAACTAAACAGATCTCACTTGAGTTCATTCGGCTTGACCATCAATACTCATCTACTTAGTCATTTTTTATATCTTTGGCGGAGGAATTTACTTTTGGAGCATAGTGATAATTAGCGGGAATTAAAGCTGAATGAAAAATAACAATTGGAAAATGGCGGGAAACCAGTTAGTTGAAAAAAAACATATGCCAATAGGTACGGAAAATTAAATGACGTTTTTTTTTATTTATTACTCAAAGTGAATATTGAATAAAACGGCACCATAGTGGAACGATCACTTGAATGAGGTGGGTGATTGTTGAGTCTTATGATGTTTCTTTTAAAAATCATGTGCACCATGTGGAATCTTCCATCACTCTTAATCATTTTGCGAAATGGTTCCAACTGTGGAAAGTCTAAGCTTCTGCTTGTATTTTTTAAAGAAAGCTTGAATTTTCCTTCAAAGAATTAAGTGAACTGGACATTTCCATTATATTCTAGCACTTAGTTACCTTAATGACTAAAATAAGTGCATACTTTACAGTGCAAAAACATTATTCAAATAAATATACTTTCAATCATGCGTGTGTTTAGACCTTTTCTGAATATCTATTGAAAAATATACAGGAGGTGAGCAAGTGTGTCAAGCCTTTTTCTGCAGATGATCAGAATTCCTGATTAATAAAATTTAGATGAACTAAAGGAGGCATAAAGATGTTTTGGATAATTCTATTGAAATCAAACTTTGATTGCATTCTTTACAGAATTAATGAAGAACTAAATCGTTAAATACGCGCTTTAAACACGTGAAGGCAGTGTAATACATAAGGGAATGCGAATTCGTGCTATTTGCTGTTATTCATAAAATATCTTATAATTTCGAGAATAATTAAAAACTTATGATATGAACAGTCATTTCCTTAAAATAGAATACCTTTTTCTTAACTAAAATTCAAAACGCTCTTTATTTAAAGCTTTGTTCATCTTTTTAAGGACTATTAAAGAATTTCAAAGTAGACAAATTGAACACCACCTTAAAACATAATCACATATATATCCAATATTGATTAATCACCTATAAAATAGAATACTGAAAGAAAAATGAAACCAGCCCCAAATATCAATATATTTGCGATCGAAAGAGGTAAATTTTTATCAATCATGATGCTAGAGCAATGAATACCTTCTAATAATATTTTCAAAAAACTGAATATAGAATGCAAAGGATAATATTTTTAGTGTATTATCATTTGTTCATTAGCTTTTTATTCATTTTAGTGAGTGATGCAAAGTAAATACGTCCTTCAAGGAGATATTTTACAAGGTCTTGTTAACACAATCAGTTCTACATGATGGATGTTTACAAATCAAATTAAATATATCGAATTGGCATAAGATATATGAGTAATATGAGCGGAATCTAGTTGTGTTTGCAATACAATTGTATACTGCTTGTTTCTAATGAATAATTAATAACTTTAGTAATGAAATCAGGGACGTTTTCCAACCTGGTACGCATTCAAGTCATAATAATGTTCGTAAATTAAATACTTCTTACAGACCAAAACATATTTTTATAATATTTCGCAGGTTTAATTAATATTTAGTTACGTTGTAATAAAATTGCAAATCATTACATCATTTCACTTGATTTTCTTGTTTCAATATTTTTATAAGATTTTATTTAAGATATCATGTCATTTTTACAATTTCCAGGACATGACAGGAAAGCACTCGAATTTTCAAACTTTTACTTACTTCGAGATGAAAATTCAATGTTTTATTTACGACATTTTTAATAAATTGCAAGAGACCCCATTGATGAGTAACTATCAGAGATTGAAAAATCTGGGGCATATTTTACTGATTAAATAAGTGTAAAGCATTAATTGGTCTTATATATTGGTCCTTATATATATGTGAAACCAGTAAGAAACAAATATAATTATCAGTATTTTTCTGCATTTTTAAATTTTATATTAAAAAAAGCTATATAAAATTTTAAGAAAGTAATTTTAAATTATATGTATAGAGGTCGGGACATATATTCAGTAATTATCGTAAGGTTTGACTATGTCAGAAGTCGTTACACAAAACTAAACTCTTTTTACTTTGTGTTGGTTGACCCTTTTCCAAAGTCGATCTTGTGTGAGGTATTAGCTTAGTTTTATTATTAGCATGTACTTCTATTGTGTACATTTTTCATTTCTTTGCAATATCTTTTGTCGTGAGCTTACATTTTTTATTTTACTCTTATGAACATTTTTTAATATTACTTACACGCTATGCTAATAATTAAGTATACCTTTTTATCCACTAGAATTCATTATCTGGTTTCCATAATTAGATTTTAATTGTTTGCGTTTCTCGACAAAATGGAACTTCTTCGTCTCAAGGAGGCAATGAGCAATGCACCACATGTTTGTTCTCTTGTCGTAACACACTTCTTTAGGCTCAGCAATTGGCCACTCAGTTTGCAGCTGATGCCCAGGAAATAAATCGTTTACTTCGCGAATTTAACATTTCGTGTTCTCATGTTTATCAGGCACAGGTAATACTAATAATTTTTTCTTAGTTGTCTTTTGTTTAGGAGGTTCTGGCCAATGCCTACTTACGAATGTCAGAAATTTCTCGGCAAATTGGTGGCAAGGTATTTTTTAGCAGTTTTCCATTGGCTTGGACTATTCATGTTTTTAGTGATTAAATCTTTTTTCATGTTGTACTTTTCCCTTTATGTTCAATAACTTAGATATTTCGCATGCCTCCCTTACGAGGTAATTAGTCCGACGCACATATTCCTTTTCAGTCACTGACAGTTCAACCAAAAAACGCCGACTTCGAGAACATTTGTTTGCAGTTTTCTAGCTTTCTCGAAGAGGTGAGTACTGGTGATTTTAATGAAAATCTGCTGTTATAATTTTTGTCCGTTGAGTCGTTGTTATAAACTTGTTTCTTTCATTATGTTCAGTAAAGTTCAACGCCTCTACTCCCATTCTTAGTCTGGTTTGTTAAATAGGAGTTAGATTTGATACTTTATTTTTTTGATATGTGTTCTTTGCAATTTCGGTTCTGACTCCACATTAAAATGTCTTCTTGTTTTTTACTTTCAATTTTATGATAGTGATTCGGTTTGCAATGCCGAATAAAACATGCAAATAAGAGATAATGAATCAAGATTGAAGTTCGTCCATCTGGTTTTCTCATGTTATTCTATTGAATGCAACTCATAGCAGTTAATTGTGCCATGAAAATTAGATTCAGCTATTTTCCTTATTATTTTAAATTTCTCCCTATAAGCATTGTCCAAAAAAGTTGAACTACTGAGCTTTACATGTCTTTGGCTAATTATCTTACTGTTCAGGATTGGTTTCATCTAGTTAACACTAGTTAGCACTCGGTGCTCCAATTGGATTAAATGTAACTGCTGATGTTTCTAGCTTTATACAAAGGTTATACGAGATGCCTTATTTAAATCATTCATGAATTCTTTTCCATAAACGTTTATTCGCACAGGAGAGTTGTGGTTTTGTGGACCAACTGCGAATAACTTTAGAGATAACCGTCTTAAGATACGTTTTAAACTTTTTAGTAAGTTCTTTTTGCTAAAAAGTTAATTCAGTAAATCACTCAAACGAATTTTAAGTCGATTTCCGCCTGCAGTTCCCTGGACTGTTTGTAATTACTGTATAATAGTTCTTGATTATTTTTGCATCGATTTGGATTCTCGCATTTCCCTAATAACCCATCAGGCTAGGGTATTCGATTAATCGATCTTGTTGGTTGTTGCATAATTCGGAACTTTATTGAACTTGTAAACAAGTGGAGTTTTTTATACAGTTTCCTAATCATCATGTAGAAATTGAGTTATTGTATATTAATTCGGTTTGGTAATTCATTACGCACTTTTTATAAATGACGATCCAAACATCGCGTTCGAAGATGTTGTTGGTCACTGTGTAGATCGTAAAATGCACAAGACTAATTTGAAGTGTATAGAGTTCTCTAGCCGTGATGGGACGACACCGGAAGTGAAATTTCAACCGCTCTTCATCGGTTGGTCCGTCTTCCGACCAATCGTATTCTGCTTAGTCTAATGATTAATTCAATCTTCGATCTGTCTTTATCGTGGTAAACCTAGTGCGCTTTTCGTATAACACTGGGATTAAACAGAAGTTGCAACATCTTTCTCGCACATAACTAGGTAATAATCATCGTTTAAAAGCAAAATTTACGGTTCCTTAGTTCCTATTTTTTGAACATAGCTTTTTTGATGATGTACAGGAGACATAAAATAATGCGAGTGGAAAGAAAAGGAAATGAGGGGGGGGGGGTAGGAGGGAAGAACGGCTATGAGGTTTAAGGTATCGTTTATAGAATTAAGTGAGAATGATGAAAATCTTTAATTGTAGAAATATTCTACTGTCACTATAAACTTGTAATGGTTATTACATAGCTATATTTGAAACTGACCTTTCTTGCCTCCTCCTCCAGTTGTCTGGGATGCACCGAGCGGAAGCAGAGGAGTTGAGATCTACTCTCTTCCTGCCATCCCACAAATTGCCTAGTCAGCCTGGGTTACAGCTTGTGGACAACTTAGCTCCAACCAGCGAGGGAGAGGGGGGAAGTCCCACCACAATCCAATTTGCCGATCTGCCAGCTACTGAGCGTCATCGCGAAGCGTGTGAACGGGAGGTGCACGCTTCTCTTGGACGCTACATGCGTCTAACAAGGAGATGTGGCCCTAAGGAACATGACGACGCTGTACTGGAACTCTCGAAGGTGTGTATCTACCATTCATGCACAATTGAACCTGTTTGCATTCCTTATGATCCTATTTGCCTTTAAAGTAGTGTGAAAATTAGAAGGGATTCTTGAATAATAAACCGTATTGGAGGACGTTTGATTAAATTTGATGATCGGGTTGGTAGTATAGGAGTCATAACCCATGGGGCTAGGAGAAGTAGACGGGAAAATAGATGGAATTAGCATTAGGAAATGACTTAGTAAGTTTTGAAAAGGGACAATGCACTAGAAATAATGAACTAGTTACATGATGACAATAGTTAATGCAGCGTTGCCATAAACGAGTTCAATTTTCTCACCTCTATCGATTTGAATTTTTACATGTGTAACATGTGATAGAGATAAAGATTTTGATTTTGTGTCAATCTAGCTTTTATTGGCATGCTTCTTAGGGTTACGGGTTTGGTGGAGCTTTTAATACTGGCCATACTAATACTGAAATAGATAGGATGAACGCTGCGTTTATGAATAGATAAAGTACTTCTAAGGTTTATTTTTTTTATATCAAATGGCAGACTTTATGATTGCTATCATTGACCCTTTGGTGGTTGACTTCGGGCTTCACAAAGAGGAGGAACGTTATAGTTGGAAAATGTCAAGAGTGGACAGGAAAGAGTGAATCACATATGTAGAGACCGACGCTAATGTATAGATTAAGGTAAGGTGAGTACTGTAGAAGTGGTCGAATATGGGATACAGTCTGGTCGTGGTAGTTTGAAGTCAACTGCCAGTTTGTGGATTTTTTCGGTATGAGTATACCTTGCCCAGGGTGTACCACGTGGAGGTAAATCTTGTGTGTTCTCCATATTTAGAGAATAATGTCAAATATATGCTCTCTCTATCTAATTATCTAAAAAACCGGCTGGATATTTTGCGATAATCGTTTTATTTAGTGATTTAGATTTCAAATAAGTTTGATAATATGCACTCTTTGTTCGATTGAAAACGACATTCTGCTAGGCTGTTATTCACAACCATTATTCGAAAGTAATAATACAACACTGATCAATACATGCTTAACGCAAATGACCGTGGGGCATCACGTGACACCTCACAAGCGCTCATTAATCCTTTCAGTATATGAGACATCTCACTGTACCCCTTTTGTCTTCTCCCTCCTCTACATTACTACAAAGAGGTCCTTTCGGAGGTCCATATTAACTTAATGTTTGATTTCGTTTAACTGCCTTCGTATGTGTTGCTCTTTTCAAGTTTGGCAATGAGGTCAAGCCAACTCATTTCTCCAAACTTTTGGATTACATTTTGGCATGTCTAATTTTCGTACTATTAGCTGAAAGTTCTGTCTATATGTCTTCGCAATTCTAATGGTTCTTTTTTATCTGATTCTATATAAGTGGTATGAATTGGTCCTTTGTCACCATATCCGATGCGTAGTCGATCAAGTTGCATAATGCATTCTATTGATTAATTCCTAAACACAAACCTTATCTGAGCTATTCTTACTAAACCATCACTGGATCAATTTTTTCTGCAGATTTTGGCCAAATGTCTTCTATATAGCATCCTTACAGCTTTTTCGACGTAGTTTGTTGTTTTTGCATTTTATTTTCACGTTTACAGTGGATACTCCAGATTTTGACGGGGAAATGTACATATTTCTAAAGTAATTTCTTGGAATTGAGAGATGTAATGATTTTCTTTAATTTATAATAACCACCTTTCTTCAGGGAAATCATATCGTTTTACTTTATTTTTCGACTTTTGCGCCAACCACTAGCATTCTATTTATCTTTCAGCGCCGTCGAATGTTCCAGAAGGCCTCAGTTATCTACCACGCCCGTCTCAACGCTGCCCACTTTGAACGGGAGATGGTTCCTCTGAATGCTTTCTACGGCTTTCTCACTACTCTTCGCAATCACAGCAAACGAATTCATGATGTTGTTGAGCAACCCTCTCTCGGACAATTTGCGGAGGTTATTAAGGCACAATTTGATTGGTTAGTTGGCTTACTTTCTCTTGCCCAATTGTAGTTGGGATGATTTATTTTGCTCATTAATATTGTACTTCAGCCGCCAGGTGCAATCTACGCAAGCAACCGAAGAGTTCTTGAATACTCTTACGAACATGCAGAATCACTCCTTGGCCTTGTTTGCTCCTGAACCCCTGTTTGCAAAATCAGGTTTATCCGAGAATCACTACTACGACATTACTACTTATTACCTTTTAAATAACATTTATTTGTATATTTTAGACAAGTCCTATCTGCGCACTCCTGATACGGATCTACTTTCCAAGAGCGGTTATCTCTACATGCGGGTTAAGAAAACATTCGGTTACGATTGGACCGAGGTCTATTGTTTTACACAGGGCGGTAATCTGCTCTACCAACAGAAGGGCGATGTAAGCTATTATTTCGGTTTTGAATACCCGTTTTGTTGATGCCCATGGCTATAATATTTAGGTGTCAAGAGCATTTTTCTGTTTAAGGTTTCTAACTATTCGATTATTGTACTGGTGTACTAAATTAAGGCTCAGGGCGTTTGAAATGGCATCTTTTTGCTTGTGAATGGTATTCTAGCAAGCGTGGGATAGATTTCTCATCATGAATTCTGCAGCCGAACTTCACCCCATTCTTACGGAGCACCTGCTTCACATTTGTTTTAGTAATTTTTAATTCAAGGAAAGTTTAATGATTGCATCGTCTTTTTTACATATCTTTATCCAGAGGTTCAGTTTACGCTACTGTTATTGTGTGGCGAGGTTACTCAGAGCTATTCCTTCCGCCAACGCTAACGTTCATTTTTCGGCCGCTTCAGCTTCATCCACTGAGGTGTATTCTGAGCAATCTTCAATTTGTTAGCGTCCATCTTGTGTTGTGCATTGGAAGACAAACTGTAGGGGCTTCTAATAGTTGCACTTTAGATTCGTGTATAAATTTTGCTCATATCCTGTTTCTTGGCTATGGCTCATTGCTTCATACTCCATTATTCTCGTGCTTCAATTTCGTTATTTGTCATTATTGAATTTACTTCTCAATGTCTGAAACCTTTTGGCAATTCAACTAATTTAGGAGATTGGCTAACTAAATCAAACGCTTTTTTACTTCAAATTGTCAAAGTATTAGCTGGATACTAACTGCGTATATTTTCGTTCGAATTTTAAACCCGTTAAACTATTTGTTGGATAAAATGAGTTTTTTATCCAAGCAAATAAAGTTACCATTTCTTTGTTAATTTTTTTATAAAACTTGCATAATTGTTTAAATGAGCGTACTTGAAGAGTCATTAACCATCAGTCATTCATTTATATACATTACTGAGTTTTATAATTTGTGGCTTATGTTAGATGCTAATGCACTTTACACTGTCATTGTTTTTTTTTCATTGGCCTGAAAATGAAATTACCCTCACCTTTTCGTTAAGTGCTAATCAAAGCAACTAAATTTAGTTAAACTTTTGAGAGGGAACACTCAATTCTTTCTTTGACCACTTGATTCTTAATGTACCCTTAATCAAATAGGGGTCACTGCTTAAAGATGGAGGTCAAGTTTATTTATTTATATCAAATGGCAGGTGTTTTGAGAGTTATCATTAGCCCTTTAGTTGACTTCAGGCTTTACAGAGAGGAGGAGGAACATCAAAGAGACAAAAAGTCGAGAAGTGGGACAGAAGAGTGATTCACAGTTGTAAAAGAGACAGACGGACAAACACAAAGGCATAAAAAGGTAAGATGAGTACTGTGTAAGGGGGCGAATATGACAAATAGTCGGGCCATAGTAGTTTGAATTCGAGAAGTCAACTGGCGATCAATAGACTTTTTTGCCGTATAATCTGTGGATGGGGCCGAATATGACAAATAGTCGTGCCATAGTAGTTTGAAGTCACCGACCAATAGACTTTTTTTGCCGTATGAGTATATGTTGCCCAGGGTGCACCTCGTGGAGGTAAGTCTATTGCGTCAAGTAAATTTTCGGAAATGTTTAATTGATTTCCCCCTCAAGTCACAGGTTACAGGCATCCAATAATGTGTACAAAATTTCAGAAATGCATATTCCTATTGATTTTTCTTACAGCTTGGTGCAGGAGTTCTTGTTAACCTCAATGGAAAGGGTGTGTTTGCTGAACCAGTGGATATCGACGATCGCAGATACACGTTCCAGATTGTCTCAGCTGCAGAGAAACGGTGAGTAAGGAGTTGCAATCACTCCATGTTTTTCCCTTTTTTATATTTTTGCTTTGTGTTTAATTCGTAATGACATTTAATAGTGAGAAGAAACCGCAACAGGAAGCAAGCAGTTTTCTCAACTCACTCTTTGCAGTTGATACTCAACCTCTAACTCAGTAAGTGTGACTTCGCTGTATGACTGTTTTTGCACTCGTTTATTTCATTAAATTATCTGTCGTTAGCAGCTTTGACTATATTTGGTACTTAATACATGTTCATTATGTGTCTTTTTCTTTCAGAACTGTGATACTTCAAGCCGAAAATTCAACAGATCGCGATGAGGTATTTTAAACTCTCTCTACTTAATACGCATCAGTAGTTGTGAATTCATGCTATTTCCCCATGACGTAGTATTTTAACTAAACATCTGTAATAAATTAATTCTTGAAAATCTCCTCTAACAAGGCATACTTTTTTAAGCATGAGGAAATAAGGAGCATGTGGGATATGAAGTATAGATTATATTCGTTCCCGTTCTGCTGCTTATGACACAAAAATAATCATAGTAAATGCAATTAGAAGAGATAGATTTCTATTACCACGGCCTGTATGGTCTCCATTTTGGGGTCTATCTGTTTTATCACCGATTTTGCAAAATAATTTTACCGTAATAATACATAATCTGAACTTCTTTAAATTGAGTTATTTGTTTGAGCTTTTTTAAATAATTGAAAAATGGTTGTTGAAATCAGAGCATCTCACTAGTTGGGTGTCATAACGTGACTTGTTAATAATCGTGCTCCATTCTCTACTCCCATCACAATTTTTATACTTCTTTATAGTTCCATCTAGTCGTGGGCCTTAATGACAACCATTTACTCAAAATGAGGTAGAATAGTTTGTATTCTCAGTTTATCTATGTACTGTTTCTAATCCACGGCATTCACCACGAATAAGCTATGCTCACTTTATTGTAATTTGAAGTAACGTCTAAATATGAATAAGACCTTTGTTTACTGCAATGGTTTTGTCTCGGTTTTAGTGGATCCAAACTATCTCCAATATCATCGTAAACACCAGCAGTTTTGCCAGCAAGGGCTTGCAGCCTCCGGAACCGAAATTGAAAGAGGTATGATCTATCCCACTTATGCTCATTTAACCTATTCATACTTTTAGAATGCATATTGCAGTTAAGATACCTTAACATATAGGTCTATTAGTACTTTGGCATTTTGCATAAGTGCTATTTAATTAGAGTAAAAAGGTTTCAATAAATGCGAAGTGGCTCTGTTAGTTTTTACAGCTGTAATAAAAGGTACATATTGGATTGGCAATCGAAAAGAACCGAAATATCTTGCGCTATCTCGTATCCTTTACTTATTTATGTCAAATGTCAGGCTTTATGATAGTTATCGTTAGCCCTTTGTTTGACTTCGGTCTTCACAGAGGGGAGGAACAGACAAAGTCACAGAAGAGTTATTCGCAAATGTAAAAGAGACAGACACAAAGGCAGAGAAAAGGTAAGACGAGTACTGTAGAAGTGGTCGAATATGACATACAGTTGAGTCTTCGTAGTTTGAATTCAGAGGTCAATTGTCGGTTAATCGATCGTTTTACCATATGAGTATACGTTCTTTAAGTGAAGGTAAGTTTATGGTATCATTACCATTTATAAAATCCGATTCGACGTGTTCTTTTTACTGCCTTTGGCTGTATCGATTTGGATGCGGATAATATTTTCGTTGCTAATCTCTAAATTTCCCTGTGTCTTGGGCTTTATTTTAATTGGGGGCAATCTTGTTGCGTGCGTTGTAAGCTTTGAACCGCATCTTCTGTGTTTTTTTCGTCATATTTGCCTTTCCTACAATTCGAGAGAAGTTGTCTGATTCTCTTTGGATCGACTCGAAGATTATTTCGATGTCAATTAGTATCCTACTGTTCAATTACTACTCTTTTCTATTAAATTATCTTTTTTGATAGTCTAGGAGTTTAAGCCTAAAGTTTTCCACTTTCTGAATTTATCTTATTATCCTACCTGTACTCATTTCAGCTGAACTGGTCAGTAAATATCCTCTAAAATACCACTTGGTTCTCAGTAATGTTTGTGTCTGCTAATTAACTATTATTGACTAACCAGTCGCCACACTGTCAACCGAAAGTTTTAGGGTGTCACTTTATTACTTACTTTGTCTCTCAAAATACCTATCTACGAAGATAGGTGCACGTGTGAGTTGTATTTTTCTCTGAGGGATGTTATTTGGCGCAGTGCTGAGGCATTTGTTGGAGTTAATGGAATGAATTTTGGACAATGTCATAAATACGATATTTAAAACACGGCATGAAATCACCCACCTAATGGACTGGAATGCTTTTACAGCATTTAGAGTTTCTTGCTTCTCGAAACACTTTGAAGCTTATCTCATGCCATTAGTTTAGGATTTGTCCACGAAAGTTAGATGAGATTTCTTTAAATTTTTTGCACCTTAGAGGTGTCCATAATTGCGTAGTTTTGTCTTCAAAATGACAATTGAATTTTCGGGTTAAACACTCATCTAATTTGTAACAATTTTTCCGAGTGGTTTGACTAATCTATGCCTGAGTGTTTACTATGCCACGTGCTGGAGGCCTATTTTTAATTACTCTAATCACGACATTATTGCCACCTACACTCAACTTCTAAAATCCGTGTTAATAGATGCGGATTTCGCTGTAAATGGAGCTCTGATTACTGAGCTATCCTCTCTCTTATGTTGTGATGAAGATATTCACATTTGAAATGGAGTACGAGACTTCGTTAACTTAATTTTTATTTATGCTAATTGTTGAAGTTGGGATTCCAAGATGTGTCATCCGTGTTTATTTTAAGCTCTCGATTTTGACGAAGGAATTATTATTTGCGTCTCTTAATTGTTTCTGAACGGCTACTCGATTGTATTTTGTCACTAGTACCAGGGCTTCGGTAAGTTAAATAAATGGGCTCACATCCATCCCTTTTTTGTTTGTACCATGTAAATACATTATTTATACTCTTGGGAAATCGCTGCAATTGTGTAGGGTGACGTACGCACTTCCTTAATTTGTACTAGAAACAAAAATACCACTTTAAAGCTGCATTTTTTCCTTGATAAGCCATTTTGTGCTGTTTACCTGAGCACTCAGTGAATCATGTCACGAGAGAATAGGGCCACTCTTTTTGACATTTCTTCATTCACTCAATCTTGACAACTAAATTGGCTGTTTTTCGCTCTCTTTTGGCTCCCACTCTAGTAGTAGTTCAGTGCTAAACAGACGAATTCGCTCAAGCATCGTTGTATAACAAAATCATATTGTAGACAAGTAATGAGGTGTCCGCCTATTTTTTGTTAATGAAATTCTTTTCACCATCCTATTGGACGGATAGTATGTCTTGTGTATTTTTGTAGTGGCTTATTTACTCGCATTTCTAGATCTTTCATTTTGCATTTGATTTTTCCTTTGAATTTCTATACCCCGTCTCCGGAGAAAATAAATTTCATTCATTCCTTTGCATGCTTGGCTTTTCATTTCTTTTTCTGTTGGACCCAGGGGGGAGGGGGGGGGGTTGGTGGTTCGTTTTCGTTTGACAAATATATTTCCATCCATCGTGGCATTTAACCGCCTCGTTCATTGAGTTATTTTTATCAGCTCAACTGGACGTTTTCCTCGTTGAACAAATAGCTCTTCTCACCGTTAATGTTTTCTCCAATTATATTCAGTTCATTTGGTTACGCGAGTCTCATCGATCATTATTCGAGGAATGTGAGATTGCAATGCCTTCATTGCTTGTGTTCGTGAAGTCCATTCTAGCTAGCTTGCAATTACCTTTGATTACATGTATAAGTATTTTTGAAATTCGAAATATTGGTGGAAGTGTCACTTCCATAAATGCAGTTTCAATCTTCCATTAATTCCACCAAAATCAAAGTTCATCAGTTCTTAGTTGTATTCTCTGCTCCAAGGTAATTTGCTCCGGCTTTTTTGTTCATTTTCTCTCGACAATATTCTTGAACTTTGCTCCTAATTCCTACTTTCTATTGATACCAATTTAGGGTATTTTTACGTAAGCAATTGGTCGAGTAGAATCGATTTTTGGGACAGTTGACCATCACATGTCCTTAAATTTTTCGTGCTTTTCACTAATATTTATTTTTGGTCCGCTTGGCAAACTTAATGCTCCGTTTAACGCGCGAAAAATGTTTTTTTATATATTTAATCTAGTTGATTGTGTGACGGTAAAGGGGAATAAATGTTACTTCCAGTGTACCGTTTCTTTGACATCGTATTTCAAATGAAAAAAAATAATTAATTGGAGCTAAACGAACCCTATTGATAGAGAGAGAGAGAGAGAGAAAGATTGGAATAAGTGTCACTTTAGAGTAATAAAAACCCATTGAGCACGTTAAAACTTATTTTAATTATCTTTGATCGAAATACAGAAAACCGATTGGCTGGGAACAATGAGGGGAGGGGGGGGGGTTATTAGTATAAAGTCGAAAAACTACTTCCAGACTTGCAGATTTAGAAAGGGTGTAGAAATCACATTTGGGACTTAATAAATAGGTGTCATTGGTTCAGATTATCTCAGTAAAAACAGTTCACTTCAGTTGAAGTGGTGTGGTTTTTTAATTCAATCTGAGTTAGTCACAAAATTCGCCTGACAGCCACTTCTGACTTTTGCTTAAGGTGTGACAGTGGGCCAAATTCTGCTTTCGCCATGCACACTGCCTATTATTAGCTACCCTCACTCGTTATCCAGGATTTGACTACTACATTCTGCCTAAGTCCATTTTTTAAAAAAAAGGTGTGTGTGGACAATTTGTAGAGGTTGTCCTTATGTCTAGAGAGGCCTCTTTTAAAGTGTATGCCAAGTCAATGCATCTATTAATTGGAAAGAAACCAGATTGGTTCGTGCTCCAGATGGTTGTTTAATCTTTGTTCAGAAGTTTCATCGCGGACCTTTTGTATAAGAAGGTGACCTATTCAACATTCATATGGACAATGGTAGCGAAGGTTTTCATTTACTGCAATCCTCATGGTGGATGCTGAGATATTTAGTAAAATATGCCGAGAAAGCCCGAATCGTGGTGCCAAGGTGCTTCAACAACTCCTTATGATGCTTTTTTATAGCCACAGTAGCTTCTTAATCTCAATTACAATTTTCCTGTTCATACTGTGTTCTTTCTGCAGCGTTTAGGGAACACTGAACACCAACCATAATTCCCTAATTTGAATGTCCGATGTGATTTGCCATTATTCAATTTGTTTTCCCCTATGATTTATGTGGGCTCCGGTCATCCATTCCCGCTTTTTTCAATTATATGATTAACAACGAGTTTAAACACCTTCACAATATCTGGAAAATATCAACCAAGTGGTATTCTGTAATATTTATCCCGAAAACCTTGTTTGTTTATCACAGGGTCTTGGACACCTCGAAGTCGGAGTTATTGTTTTCATGAACGCCTTTGTATGCAGCTTACTCTTGAGGGATAGGGATTTAAATCTTAACTCTAAGTTTTAGTGCGCGATCATTGAGGATGAAAATGATAGTTATTTATTCCATACTCAGAGAGAAGGGGCTAGGGTTTGAAGAATGGGACATGTCTGCAGAGTAATTAGAGATCAGACTTGACCAGATCGACTAAGGCTGCATTAATATATCACGCTCCTCTCACTTAATTGTCGTAAATGTGTCATCGAAGAGGTAGGTCATAGTCATTTGTTGCCATGGCCAAGGTCATTGCACTTCTAACCGAACTGTGCTTATTTTTATTTTAATGCGCCTTACCACAGATCAATAGGGTATTTATAACCTCTGTTTTACTTAAGATTCATTCCTATTCCCTTTGCAGCCTCTGCCATTTGTCCTAGTTCCTCGCACCCAATTTCCAGTCGAGGCCGCCTCGAGAGATAGTGATGAGGACCTGGGAGAGGAGGAGATGGAGAGTGAGTTGAATCGAGCCTTACGTATTTCACTTGCATCGCCCTCCGCTTGGATATCTCAATCCCCTCCTCTTCACTTTGAACTCATCCCTGTGGATGCTTCCGCCCCGCCTCCACCTGCCTCCACTCAAGCAGCTTCTGACGCGGGAGACGGAGAAGGACCAAGTACAACAGAAAAGCCTCCTGATGCTGATATTCCACTCACTTTTATTGGATCGATGCCGTTGCCTCGCTTTCATGGTGTGTGTAGACACAATATTGCCTTTGTTTTAACCAATCTCAAACAGTAAGAGAGAAGATAAAATAAGGTGCGATAGTGCAATTCGTTTCCAGTTGTCGATAGTCGTCATTCGAGTTAGCCAAAGGGTTTTAGAGCATGCATACACTGAGTAAGAATATTGTGTTTCTTGTCTTCAGTGCCTGAATTGTGGTAGTATTCAATGTTTCTTTTTCTTACCTTTAGTAAAGCGTCTTCGTCAAGATTCACTTATCAAATAACACGATATTAAGCGTTACCTATTGAACCCAGTCTCTAATGGGCAACCCTTGAAGAAGGAGGAATTCTTTAGCTCAATGGAAATTTATATTTAAGAAGGCAAACTTGTTTAATCCAATGTGGGGTAGGGGAGGGGGGGGGGTGGTGTTACTTCAATTTGCAAGGAATGCTTCTCTAAATATATCCCCTTGGGGAAATATTACCCATGAACCTATTTCGCTTCGCTGTTCGCTTGTGTGTGTGTGTGTGTGTTTCAAGGTTATACAAACTCCTATTACTTTATTTAGTTAGCATCGATTGCTTTATAATTCCAAGGTCCCTAGAGCTCTGAGCAGCTACTCACCATGCTTGCAAAAGCTCAAACTTTCCGCTGCATAAAAAACGCCTTATTGATGGTGTTCTGAACGAGATTACCGTTCCATTTTTTCCCACTTTTTATCAACTAGAATTAGAATTAGCATTAATTGTGGGAATATTCCATGATCTTGCATTATTTTAGTCTATGTGAAGGAGAAGTATCCAATTTTCCTGATTGCACAAAATTGATGAGGTAAAATGGCCTGGAGGTCGAGCTCTAGACGGGGAATATAGTATTTGTGTCAACTTTAATGATAAATTGTTCTATAATAACGCAAATGATCCCATCAATGGTAGAATCTTCAATTAGTCAAATTACTAGAATGCTAGGCTCAAACCACGGAAATGCATACCCTGTTTGATAATTGAATAAGCTCCTCTGCAAGTTCCATGATTTTGAACCAATTAATGCAAAGAAATCGCACTTTGGGGCAATTATATTGATATGTTTTAATTCATTTTAGGGAAGAAAAGGCCTCGAATAATATCTCTTTCGCATGTTTTTTTGTGTCTAGTCCACCCATCCTGAACCTAGTAAACTAGGTTTGTTTGCGAAAACACAGTCTTGAAATGAAATGAAAATGACAAGTCCTAGCTCTCTTATCGTTTTAACTCAACTCAGGATGGTCTGAACCTCTCCACGTAAAAATGTCATTACTTGTATTTAATTGGTCAATAATTCCATACCCCACCGCACTTGTTCACTAATTGAGTAGAGGGGAAAACTTTGTCTCTCATTTTGAACTTCGACTCCTCCTCCTATCTCCGTATAATTTTCGTCATTCCGCTAGGAGTTGGGGTGATTTCCTCTCTAAAATCTAATGAATGCTCCATTTATTTTCTACTCAACCTGTCGAGGGTTTTACTTTCTTTATCTTCCAGAGTTTCTCTCAGCAAGATGACATTTCTTATATCATTTCTTTTAACGTATTAAATTATTTCCCCATTTTTTTCATGCTGTGATGTGGAATTTGTCAGCCACGCATTCCTTTTTATGGTTTAAATATAACTGGACTATTTTTGCTTCAACTAACGTGCCAGTGAATTCTTTTTCCTCCGACTGGTCTCATATAACCTCCACGATGTGTTTGCTTCCATTTCGCCCATTTTTGACACTCACTCACAGTCCATTGATTGAATTGGAAATTCAATTCCCATCTGATGACCTAAGTGTACTAAAAGTCCAATATTTGAAAAAAAACAAGGTAGGCTCAATTTGTGTTTGACTATTAAATTTGTCATTTTAATCAACTGCCTAGCTGGTCTCAAACATTGTCAGTTTGAAGTCTGAAGCGTGAATTTATTTGCAATATGGGGTTAGTGAATTGCGCTCGTTAAGAAAGTAGGAGCCCCTATTTTGTGATTGGTCTCTATTCCAACTCCGACTTTTGGTCCATCTCTTTGTGTTTCTCCGGTTCTTACACATTTGGCGAGTTCTAAAAATACAGGCCATTTGGTTATGTCAAGTAGTTAACTCCATTCGTAGGCGTGTTGGCCTACATCACATGACATTATGTCGATTTATATTCAGTTTTCCAAGTTCAATCATTCCATCCTTGGCATCTCCTTTGTGCCATTCGCCTTCTTTGCATTCGTCTATGTAAGTTAGCTTTAAGAGCATTTCTTATCTCAACTTTTTGTTCATCTACCAGGAGCTAGTTTGTGTGTAATTTCTTCCATATGCAAATCTGATTTAATGGCGGTTGGCTCAGTAAAGAATTGAAATTATTTCCTCCCTCTTCTAAATGGGATACGAGTAGGAGAGTTTATTGTTCTCTCACTCTCTCTCTCTGTCCGCTTCCCTTCAATGCTTACTTTTTCTACTTCCGGCTTTGAGTTCTAAGTTGTTTTAAAATGTTTATATGCGTCGAGAAGTACGTTATGTCAATCACAAAGGAGCAATTAAACAAACTAGTGGTCAAAAGTAATATATGCTTAAAGTTTTCTACTAATTTTGAAGTGTATCGCCTTTTGTTTGATCAGTAGTAGTGTAAATGTGTCGACTATCTTCACCCCGAACTCCTATTGCAGAAACTTGTTGCATGCATACCTCTCTATGAGGCTTCTATTTCTCTATGACGATCCTTGGTCGTCGAAGAGGTGGATGAGAATGAGTGTTGCATCACTTTGCTGGTTGTGATCCGAATTTGGTCTTTATATCACATGAAACCGTAGCCTTCAGTGACGTTTTGTCCCTCTGTCTTCTTCAAGGCCATTGGAAAGAAAACAGGTTTGATTGGCGAGGAAACGGGTCATCTCGTCCTCTATTTGCAGTGCATGTTGTTTATAAACCAAACGGGAGGGTTGGCGTATTCGAGCAATATCACAGATTCCATCTCTATATAAATTTGTAGAGAAGAGAATTAGTTTAACCACTTTACTGAGAGGAGTAAAATAATAAAATAATCTGTTCCCTTTGGATATTCATGAAGAGAAGATGGGATATATCAGTTTCAAGTTCACAAAACCATTATTATTAGTATCCGCGGGGTGTGTGTGTGTGTGTGGTTAAAAGCGACTTATAGAAACAGAGACTAAATTTAGCCTCAAGTGCCTTTTAGAAAATGTGGGCAGTTCTTTCTTGCTTCCATCGATCTTGTATTTATTTTATGGTGACTTTCTATTGCCTTGGTGGGCGTTGTAGTATCATGCGTCTTCATTTTCAGCCTGTCTTCTAAGCCCTTCAGAATTAGTTCGCTATGTCCCCGCATCAATTGTTACTCCATATGACTTTGTGTTCATTCTCCTCCTACCTCGAACAAATTTATTCAAGGCACACAAAAAAAAATTGCCACCTCTATTTGGGGGTATATTCATTAATCCTTCTTGCTTTCCTCCTAAAATGGAGTTCAAGTGTTTGAGGCTACGCCTCTCCTATTTTGAATGGAGGTATTGGTGTTAAAAATTTAATTGTTATGGTAATGGGGGAGGGGCTCCGTCGACTTAGAAGGCTCAATTTAAAGAGTTCACATCCAGATCTTCTTTTTCCTATCCTCGAGCACGCACAAAGGTACTACTTTGATTTGCAAAAAAGGGAAAATAAAAGACCGGCTTATTAATCAACCCCTTAACGAATTTTATCATTAACAGGAGCTTTATTTGTCAGCAGTGTATGCAAATCACATTAATTTTGTAAGCTCTTCTATGATGTTTAATTTAGCAGCAACTGTATCAAAACCTCGTCGAGTTGTATCGATTAACATTGTGAAGGACTGAGCATGTATTTGTTTTTGCTTAACGGGTTTATTCTAGTTTTGCTATGTATCCCTTAAGCTAATCCAATGGCGGTTGGAGAGTTTGCCAAGTACCTTCTAACCAAGCGATCCGAGGCTAAACCATCTGATCAGAGCTGTGTGGCCCGTTTTACCCCGGACGCCCTCTTTCTCCTTGAATCCTCCTCTCCCGAGTCTCACCAACAAACTGTTCTTAGCAACTTTAGACTCGCCCAGATCGTCCACTGTGTGGAGATAAATGTGCCAGATGATAAACCTGTGTAAGAGTTACAACTACACGTTCTTTACTTTGCTCTTCTTTACTTATAATAAGGGAGATTTGGAAATATATGCTCCGTCTCTCTAAAGTGACAATCTATCTCTATGCAGGATTTGCTTAAAATTGTTGATGGTCAAAATTTCTGCTATGCGATGAATTCCTTGGATTCTGAAAGTACTTACATCTGCAGGTTTCACCCATCTTATGGATCAAATTCATGCCAAACAGGACCCTTTTAAAAGCCTCAATTCATCAAGAATCGTTCTCAACTTAGGCATTACAGTAATGATTAGCTTTAAATCAAAATCTTCCCATTTCACTCCCCTTCTTAAGTGGCTTGCTATAAACTACATATTTTCTATGTCACTTTAGCACTTATGGGTTCTCGGGCCTTAAGAACCATAGCGAACACCACTAACAGTTCGAAAGACCTAAAGTACTCCTTAATAGTTTGGTCAGTGCAAACAATCTACCGTTGTCTTTTGATCCGTTTGTCGGAGTTCCGCATCTCCCTTCTAAGACTGTGCATATGTAGTTTCAGACCTATGTATCGGTCTGTCTTCAAAGCGCCCTGACTACTTTTTCAATGTAAAATGGCATCCTTAACAGTGACTTTTCACCAGCAGAATGCGTGAAGGCCATAAAGTTTTAATCCTATTCTTGGACAGTTGCAAATTAGGCCCGAGTGAATTCCTCTGCTAATTGTAAACCGGAATGGTTCACTTTCTTACGCTATCATGCTCACATTTTAGATCACAACGAAAACTCGTTATCGTGATGACTTCAGAGCCACATTCAGCCCAGTGGATTGATCTCACTTCTGGGGGCCTGTATATCTGCCACTTCTTTGAGACATCCAATCCTGCTGAGGTGGGTTTGGAGGAAATATTTTTGCCTTTTGTCTTGTTAAGGCTAAACGAGCCTGTCTGCTTTATCACTGGATCGTCCTTTATATATATATATATATATATCCCGTATTAGAGCAGGTCAAAGGTTGGGGCGGTTTTTCTTTCAAAACCAATGGATAAACAGCTTTACATTAATTAGGCTTAAATTTAAAACTAATTTGATTTATTGGCAAGAGTTTTATAGTTTAATGATTGTCGGGAACATTTTGTATTAACCTTTATGAACTCTTTGATTTCGATTAGAGATTAAGATTTGTGCTTCCTTAATCTTAAATCGTCTGCATTTATTTTTTCTAATGGCAGGCATTTTGATAGTTATCATCAGATCTTTGGCTGAATTTGGGGTTCACAGAGGAAGGAAAATCAAAGTCACAGAGTCGAAAGGGGGGGACAGAAGAGCGATTCACAGATGTAAAAGGGACAGACAGACAAAAAGGCAGAGAAAAAGGTGAGGTGAGTACTGTGGAAGAGGTTGAGTATGACATACAGTGGGGTCACAGTAGTTTGAAGTTAGAAGTCAACTGCCGGCTTATAGACTTTTTTGCCGTATGAGTATACGTTGCCCAGGGTGCACCACGGGGAAGTAAGTCTGCCGCACACCCCAAACCGTCTACATAAATTTTTGGCATTCAAATTGAAATTCATTCAATAAAATTGGGAGACGAACAACTTTTATTCAAATTGTATCTAGTATTTCCGTCATAGCAACTGTCGTGCCTTTTGGAATAGTTTTATTAATTAAATTCGTGGTGGAAGCACCTTGTTACAATTTATTGGGTCAATATTTTACTATTTTATTTGTCTAAATTTTTTTCTTCCTCTTTGTCGTTTCGTTGTGTCTTCAACATTTATCAAATTACCCAGATTTGTTAAATTGTCAATGCTTAGTTCTATTCCCCATTAAGAGTTTGTTTGTAAAATTCCGTTTGTGGGCACATTAATATTTGTCTCATTGCCAGTGCATTTTGTTCCAGTTTCTACCTTGAAGAACAATGTTGTGATCGAGTAGAGTGTCCTATTGATTTTTTGTTTTGGTACGAAAAAAATTTCCAGATTTGCATGAAATGCTAATTCTAGGTCATTCACTGGTAGCGAACTCTGTCATTGCATTTTGATTGGAGAAAAATCGTTATCATTTTTTTCCATTGGTGTAATTAAATTGTGGTTTGTAGGGGGATTTCCGCCTCTCCTCCTTCTTTTGCTAACGGATGTGTTTGAAGCCTCTAAAATCAATTATTCTCTTAATATGCTTTTGTTCAAATGCTTGGTAATTCGCAGTATAGTTAATAATTGTATCAACGAAAATATTTCAATACTACTTCATCACTTCCTCAGTAAATGATTTGTGATTGTTTTTTTGTTTACAATTCTCTAACTGTGTTGAAATTAGAGCTATATTTTCATTATGCTCTCTTCTTTTGGTTCTTCAAGTCACAAGGTGAAACGGCTTAATAGCAGGTTCAATTTGGCGTTACTTTGTTTTTTTTTAATCGCCTTTATTTCAATTTTAATCATTTTTTTCTTTATTCTGATCATCCCCCTTCTCTCTCTCTGTCACTACTTTAGTTCGCTGAACGGGTGCTGAATCTTCAGTTGGTACGTCTTGCCGCTCTCAACGAGGTGGGCGAGTCGCCCGAAAAGGTACGTCATCGTCATGTTTATATTCGCCTCTCTCTCATTTCCTTCTGCACCTTCATGAGTGGAGCTGCGTGACTAACTTCGTAGCTTATTCCTGAATCCTTGGCAGATGCCCTCAAATCTACCATTCCACTTCTCTTAATAGGGGATTAAAAGCTTTGTGTTATAGGTTTGAGCAAAAACTACCCAGAGGATATCGGTTTGGGGTTATTGAAAGTGCCATAACAGGACCACTTGTGGCTTCATTCGGTAGTGCTCAAGCCCCCATCTAGAATCAGGGTTTCCACTTGTATTTGTGAGTTATTTTTCACGGTATTCACACCAAAAATATCTAAAAGGAAACATTTGAGCCGTTCTGATTGAAAAGTTGCTTCCTCTGCTACAGCTTGATTTGGCAAATCTTCATTCATTCATGTAAAGTAGTATTTTATTTAGCATAATTAGAATTTAAGTCACTGGGTATTGATTCACCATGTTAATTTCATTGGTTGGCTTTGAATGCTCTTTAGTACTGCTGACGATGTGGAATGTTTTGTTGTGACACTTAACTATTCCTCCCTACTCCCTCAGCTTGTCCTTTTCATTCGAGATATCCAGTCCCCCCCCCCACTCGCTTTATTATGTGGGTCTGCAAGTATAGATTTCGTAATTTGGTTTTATTTCGCCTGAAATTATGTATTTTTTCATTCGTCTGCTTCATGCAAAGTCATTCCGTTTAGAAGTTTCAAGCGGTGATAATGCCCGTAAATTCTTTTCAACATTCAACCACGATCTAATCAAGATATGTGAATACTATGAATGTTGAGAAGGTGTTTTGCAAGTCTTTAATTATCTGTCTTGACTAATTTTCTTTAATCATACGCGTAACCACTTCCCATTATAGGGCTGCATATTGCATTATGCGACTGTTTTATGATCTTCTTTCGAGGTTCTGATTATACTCTATTCATTCTACTATCTTCCTTGTACTGTATACGATAGTTAACAACCCTACGTTCGCCTCTCGAGTGTACAATCTCTGTTAATTCCATGTATTTGGTGGTCTCTGACTATTCTCCTCTGTCTTATTATTTGCTTAACTCTGACCGAAAGCCTGTTTATAGCGGTCTAGAAATTTTGGCTTGGTAAACGCTGGAATGCATTGTGTAAACCTGCATATTCGCTCTTATTATCGGTTCATGCAATGAGTATTTATTTCAACTGGCAGGCGTTATGATAGCTATCATTAGCAATTTAGCTGACTTCGGGCTTCACAGAAGGAAGGTTCATCAAAGTAGCAGAAAGTCGAGGGGTGGGGATCAGAAGAGCGATTCACAGATGTAAAAGAGTCAGACAGATACAAAGGTAGAGAATAAGGTAAGACGCGTACTGTGAAAGGGGTCGAATATGACAAGCAGTCAGGCCATGGTAGTTTGAAGTGAGAAGTCAACTGCCGGTTAATAGACTTTTTTGCCGTATGAGTATACGTTGCCCAGGGTGCACCAGATGGAGGTAAGTCTATCGCACACCCCTCATGCAGTGAGTACTGTAGATTTATGTAAATACTGTCATTTCTTTGTCAATTTTGACTACGTTAACATATGGGGGTGCCTTTGATTGGCAGCACACTGGCCTGTTGTCAATGCATACTTACAATCCAGCAGTCCAATAGCATGTGGAATTTGGTGGGTATGTGTTAGAAAAATGGGTCGACTCATTCAATTTTACCAAATATACAGTCAAAACCTACTTATTAATTATATTCGTCCCTGTAAATTTATGAATCTCATCTTTGCTGTTTTAGTTTTGTTATTTCTTAATGGCATTCTATTTACTACTCAAAACTGTATTGGCCGAGTGCGAAAGTGTGAAGTATAAAGTCTACTATGATATCCATAGGCAATTAGTTATATCGGTGACGTAGTAATCAATGACTATGTATGGTAAGTCGCGACATCCACGCTCATCAATGTGTATTTTGGTAAAATTCTGGGGTAGCGGTCCCCCTAGACGCTCTTCTTCTGCCCAAATCATGTCCTGGGGTAGCGGTCTTTGGCTATATCGGGTTCGCAAATTATTAAGTTATTGCTCTCAGGCGGGAGGAAAACTGGGTCTAAAATGCGGTGTTCCATTGCGTGGGAAAATCTATCAGCAGCTTGCGAACTGATGAATGAGTCATGCTCAGAACACCATATAAAATCGATTAACTCCCTAGGCCAATTGAGTTAACAATGGAACGTTAGTAGCTACAAGGTATCTATTGCATTATTGGTATCAAGGCCACATTTTGAATGTTTGGGATCTATAAATATTACTATCCATCCATTGTGTAATTGGTTATGAAAATTCCCCAATCTCCAAAACTGATTTCGCCTAAATACAGTTTTATTTTTTTGGTATTGTGAACAGGTCCGAATTATGGAGAATATTATGCGTTCCTCAGAATGGAGTTCTTCCAGTGCAACTGTAAAATCTCCTCTTCGTCAAGGTGAGTGTACCTTAATCCAACTTTACATAATCATTGTAACAAAGTCATTTCCGTGTGTCCAAAATTTTATTGATTTGCATTTTTTGTGATCTTCCTGTGTTTGTCTCGTATTTTAGCTCCGGAAATCACTCAAGTGAAGCCGACTGCCGAGGTAATTTCATTTTATTTCATTCGACATCTTTTAATTCGTTGTATTTGACCGCGTCGAGCTTACGACCTAGAAGTGGTGTCCACATTGTCACGACTAAGTTAGAGTTGCTTGAATTCTGTCTTCGGGATAAATGTTAGCAATTACCTCAAGGTCAGTGTCTATTGAAAACTTAGGCGGAATGATTAGAGGAACAAAACGCAATACGTAGGTATTTGTCCATTCTGGACGCTCATGCCTATTCTCCAATAGATCCCAACGCCTTTAATTATATTATGTCAAGAATGTCTCTAAGGCTTGTGCGAGATAGAATGTGTTATGCTATCATATGCTCCATTAAGTGACTATTAAACTTTCAAATAGCTGTCATCTGAAATCAAAAATTGACAAAGGAAGTGCAGAAGAGGTAAAGAAGAAAGCATCTGTCGGTATTTATGGCAGTTGAACTATGTAGTAGAACATGTTAATTCTGGTGAGTCAAATGTGAGTGCAAATCGATCATCGATATGTTGACAAGGCATGATCATCTACACTGGTACTCGGGCCCAGCGTTAACTCCAAACAAGCTTGAGCTATATATACTAGTCCTTACCCTTCAAGATCTCACTCGTTCCAGATTCCTCTAGTCAATTATCGATGTACATTCAATTTTTCGAACTCATAATCTTCGTACGAACAGTAATTAATCTCTACCTAGCTCTAATTAATGCGTCTATCATTATTCGTCACATTATGGTAGAGGAAGTTCTTTACTGAAATCGCAATGGAACTGCTCGATCCGATCAAAGAAAATATATCTACATCTGTTCTCGTACTTGTAACTTTGGTTTTCTCCTTCAGGTCCAGCCAAAAGCGGATGAGAAAGATGTGGCTCCAATTTATGCTGATGGTACATTCTAGTCTAATTCCTTTTCTACTTTCTTTTGAAATTGTAACATCTAGTTTTAATTGATTTTAGATGTCGAGGTAGGGTATTCCTCTGCGAGTACGCTGCGATAAGTTTTATTCGCGTCTCTACTGTTCCTTATTTATTTGCGCTTTAGCGGAGCCCATTCGATGATGAAGAAGTTCTCGTTGACTTGCAACCGAAGATGGAGGATTGCGGTGAATAAGAATTTATGTTTATATCAGTACTTTGCGGTCTTTTAGAGATTTGGAAAAATTGCGGACCTTTCTACTATGTGTGTGTGTGTTCTTTCGCTAATTAACTAGAGTATTGCCACTAAACCAGTATTTTATTAGCTTCGGTAGCGGTAAGATCAAATTCCCAAGGTAAAAGAAGACACCGCATTTTCTATGTTAACCTTCCTACAAGATGGCAAAATTGTATTGAAACTTTTCCACCAAATTCGAAAGTGGAATATCGATTCGTTTCTTGTAGCATCTTCTCTTTTATACTAACTTTCAATTAATTCGTGCTCCGATTCTGTTTCCTTCGATGTTAATAAATCGGCTTTTTTGTTTTAATGGTTCTTGTGGATGTTTTTAGTAGATAAGAGAGCTCCTTAAGATTGTTGATGGATGATGGATTCATTGATTTTCCCTGGGATACTCAGGTTAATGATGTGTTGAGTTAAAGTTGTTGTAACTGCGCTGTGTAATGTAACAGAAGTCTACGTTTCTACAACATAGCACCTGAGGCACAAAGTTTATTTGCGCTGCAGGATCTCTAACTGGTCGCCAAATAATCACGATTCTCTTTTGGAATAAAAGTGCTTTTTTGAATCCAATAAACTCATATTTAAAGTTTTCGAGGTTTATAAATTTCTGATGTTTTTTTTCCTCTAGACGAAAAATCGCCCAATCCACATGAAGACACATCACCTTCAACTTGAGACGAATGTTTTACTTGTGAAAAATTAACATGAATTCATATCATTTCTTATCTCCCACTTTGTCATCACTCTATTTCTCTCGAAAAATCTTCTTTAACTTCGCCTCTCGAACTCTTCGTGTGAAAATTCGAAGCTCCCAGCCCATTCCCAGCTCCTTTCGTTTCTCGAAGACCCCTTCGTAATATCTTTGCTCTTCTTTTGTTTTGTTGACTTTAATCTATTAATCGATAAAGCACCGAATGTATTGTGTGACGTTACTTTAAAATAAACTGTCATTTGTGTGTAGTGTGGTGTGGTGCTTTTATGATTAGTGAAGTCTGGAACAGAAGTTTACTGAGTGGCAACGTTTCGTTTTACACCTAGTTTTGCCCAGAGCTGTTAGTCGTTTTGTGATTTTAGGCTTCGTTGGATGCCATTAGAACTGAGGCTGAAATATTGCCTTATGCTTCCAATTCTTAGTAGATTATCGCGGTTGATTTGAAAAGAAACTGCTCATACCTTTCTAATCCTATGGATGTTTCAATTTAATTTGTGCAGTTCTAAACAGCAAGTTGGAGTTGGAGGGGGGGGGGTGTGGAGGGAAGCAATTTGTTGGGAAGTCAGGTCAGCATATTTCGTTAGAATGCACGATTCATTTGTGTAATAATCAAAGTTTCATCAATTCTTCATCTCTCAAGGAGCGAATTTTCATTATCGCCAGCCAGTCACTCGTTTCCTTAATACTAACAATTTCACATCGAAATTTACACTTCATGTTGATGTCTTATGTGCAGATAGTTTGTTTATTGATTAACGTTCAATGGAAGTGCATTTAACCATAATGTCCTTACGCCATTCTTTGCCTATTACCTTCGTTTTCATTAAGAGATAAATGATCCATTTTCTAGAAGTTCGCATCAATGAGCGAATTAGTTAGGATAACGCACAGCTGTCAGGTTGACTTTCACGGGCGAAAATGACGCTTAAAATAAAGCATTCTCCCAAGTTTGAGTGCCGATTGTCCTCAGATATTTATGAGAGTTTATATCAAAATTAAGTTTTGATTTCGGATGAACAGCTTGTCCATTTTCAGAGATGCATGTTCACCCAAAGTGTGGTTGGCAGTTAAGGTGCATGACAGCTACACTATGATAAAACTGAAAGGGGTGCGCGATAGACTTACCTCTACGTGGTGCCGGAAATTGACTTCTGACTACCATGGCCCCACTGTATCTCATATTCCACCACTTTCACAGTACTCACCTTTCCTTTTACTCCGCCGTTGTGTCATTTCTCTTACATCGGTGAATTACTCTTCTGTTCTCCCTCTTCTCCTTGATGTTCCTTCTCCTCTCTGTGAAGCCCGAAGTCAGCTAAAGGGCCAATGATAACTAGCAAAACGCCTGCCATTTGGTATAAATAAATGATAAAACTGAAGAGGAAAAACAAGGTATATTCAAATTTAAACTCGCTAAATAAGGTTAAAAGGAAAGCCGCTACCAGTAGACCCATTTTTTGAAATAAGCAGCCATTTGCTTAATTGGTCTTTTTGCGCCGTCGGGAAAAATATTTGCTTAATTTTTTCCATTTATCTTATCAATTAGCCCCGTGCTTTGTAAAAATAATATATATATACGAGGCTTCATTTCTGCTCTTATTTATAGTAACTGCGAAATTGACATTATTTCATTGTGAATTATATATATATATGGTGAAATAGAACAAAATATTACTATTTTTCAAATGATTTATCCTCCGTCATAAAGATGGACTGTTCAGGGGTGGTCAAGTGAGAGGGCAGCTCTTGGTGCCCGTTCTGACGAATGCACTTTAATATCTTTGTTAGTGGTTACAGCTTAAACAGGTTAGGAACGACTCTACTAACTTTTCTCTCTTAATTGTGGTAAGGGTAGTGAGTTAGTACAACTAATTGTTGCTTTATCGAAAGTGTTTTGCTCTTATCCTGGTTATGGACAAGGTAGGAAATATATATTTCATGGGGTGTGCGATAGACTTACCTCCATGTGGTGCACCCTGGGCAACGCATACTCATACGGCAAAAAAAGCCTATTAAATGGCAGTTGACTTCTGACTTCAAATTGCCATCACCTCACTCTATGCCATATTCGACTATTTCACAGTACTCACCTCACCTTTTTTCTACCTTAGTGTTTGTCTCTTACATCTTTGAAACACTCTTCTGTTCCCCGCCTCTCGACTTTTTTCAATTTGATGTTTCTTCCCCTCTGTGGCCTCTCCCTCCTCGACTATTTTCAATTTGATGTTCCTTCCCCTCTTCCCTCCTGAAGTCAACTAAAGGGCTAATGATAACCATCAAGACCGTAAATAAATATATATTTCAAAATGGAATGATAAAATACTTGTAATTTTTTCGGAATATATTTCTCTGAACCTCTCTGGTTATTATAATAGCTAGATTTTATTCAAATCTTTGTCATTCTAAATATATACCATAGGAATTTCAGCAAATCCATGCAAGTACATTACCAGTAATCTACATTCGAAGCATCAAGTTGCTATAAAATAAATTAGAAGTGAGAAAGAATGTATTTTTCAATTCGCTCAGTTCTATGCGGTAGGTTTGATTTGTTTAGGCCAAGTCAGTGGCGGTATCTTTAGGATAAAATTGACGAAGCTTTAAAGTCACTTATTTGATCTCTCAGTTTCAAAATTTGAAAAAAAGGTGAAAAATATCAAACGGAATCGCGAAGGCATGTATGGGTTCATTTTGAGTAAAACGCAGAGAGGCGTACTTTGAAAAATGACGTCAAGTAACTAATCTTGCTCATGGTATAAATTTTGGTCTGACTGGTAGGAGAAAACTTTTAATCTAATTAACTAAATTTGGCCTTAACATCGCAAGCTTGACATTTGTGTCCAAATCTTGAAAAACTTGCAATTTGTGATAGGCAATCATTTACCGTTCTGACGTTATTTTTGTTAGTACAAATGCATCGACACTAACATCAATATTTAAGAACGGGCAACTTATTACATAATTGATGATAGACTGCGGTATGTGATTCATTTTTAATTTCTAGAGAATAGAGTATTAGGCACACTGAAACACTTCATTTACGCATTAGTAAGAGGCGGTGTTTTCTTTAAATAAAATCAATATCTTTGTTAAAATTGAGATGGTAAAAAGCACCAATAACAAAAGCTGTTAGCCATTTTGAAATTTACGCATGACAAATATCAATTACAGCCCTATCGCCTTTCCAACTCGGTACAAACAGCAACTATCTCTCCCAATAATACTAATAGCCACTTTAGTTCATTATTTTTTCAATATGAAGTATTAAATTTTTAGTGTCCCCCCACCCCACCCTCATTTTGTTTTAAGTGTTTTTTGCCATTTATAGTTTTACGCGAACGACACCGTTAGAGGAGCAATCACGTTTCCTGTTTTAGATGCTTAGTTATCTCCTCTTCAGTTTGTAATTCGCGTGCATTTTTTAGATATCTTAAATTTAATTGAATAATAAGCATTTTGGGCGAAAGGACTTCAATTGTGGCATTAGAAATCTTAGCGTTCGTAAGCACAGTT
>UZAE01012112.1:42820-62200 GCA_900617975.1 Rodentolepis nana
TTACGCAAAACAATTAGTATTAGCGTAATAGCTGGAACAGGTGCAAATCTGACACTGATAAGTTGATAAGATTTTACGGTCAGACCCCTTTTGTCCCCCTGAACATTTAACTGATCAAATTTAGCGAATTTAGCTTTCAATTCACTTCATTGACCTGTTATTACTGTGGTATTGTGAAATTCTTCTCAATTTTAAAAGTGGCAGACTAGTATGTGTTCAAATATTGCACTGTATTCAATCGTAAATGCCTTCGGAAATTCCTAAGCATTTCAGTTAAGGCAATAAGTTGCTTATCTTTCACAATGCTAAGCATGTTTTATGTGGGTTACAAGGTTTGTTTAAATAAGGCATTCACCTAATTCGCAAGTAGAGAATGGAATGGCTCACGAAAGTTTAAATTGCTATTATGACCTTACAAATACTGCTCCGTGTGAATTTCACCTTATAATAACTTTTTATCGCGTCCTTTCGTATTATATTTGGTCATCAAAATAACGAAAAATCTTATTAAAATTGGGTTAGGCTTATAGATATCCTCCACTCAAAGATACGATCAATCTTCCCGAAGGCAAAATTGGGGATTTTTACAAAATCAGAATCGGACGAGTGTGGATGTGGGTATGAGAATGAAGTAGGCGGACGCATTGTAAGTTGAAATTGAAGAGTTAGGATTAAAAAGGGGGGGGGAGTTTAGTTACGGCAAGGGATTGACAGATTTCAAATTTTTTGTCCGTTGACGAGCAGCCAATAATATCTCACTACCTGACAATTTAAATGCGCGAAAAGACGTTGTAGTGCAAGCCTTATCTAGTCTTCATTGCGCGTACAGTTCTACAAGAATGAGGGGGTAATTCAGGTACACCTTCTTTTTCTCATCTTATACTCAAAGGTGAGCTAACAACTCTCTTTTTCTCTTATTGGGTGACAGAAATTTTGTTTATTTTATTTCAAAATGTATCCATAAACAGAGGATATGGGAACTTATGTCAGAAACAATTTAATTTCCAACCTGCAGACGCGATGTAATTCTATTTTTATAATTCAAAAAAAAGTTCTTTTATTTTGCACTTAGAACAATTTTCGGATTTTCTGCCCTATCCGTAATTTTATTCAAAATATTAAAACTTCTAAACAACTTTAAAGATATTACGTCTTCACCATTCTTGGTAAAAAGCTGTACTTTTTCAGATCAAGTTCAAAGTTCGGGATTCAAGAAAATGACAATTTTACAAATTCATTCAATCTTTAAATTCAAGTGCTTAGTTCACTTGAAGCTCGTTTGGTTAATAATATGTCAACTGAGTCGATTTTATTATAAGTCAAGTGGTGAACTTGTTTTATAACAAAGATGTTCAGACGTACTTTTTTTAATGGTGGCAGTAACGAAATTGGAATAACTCCAACGTCTCAGCTCGTAAGGTCGAAATAAATCGGATCTTCTAAATCACACAGATATATCATTCCATCTACGTTTAAATATCTTCGTTTAGGAATAAGTCAATTCTTTCAGGTTATTGTGTTTCATTCTAATTAAATTTTTGCAATCGGCCAAAAGCCTGCAGTTCTCACCATGAACATCTCTTGGTAACCACCACATTCTTCACAGCAGGGGTGGTGGTTCTGTTGTGAGCCATTCACGCAAATTTACCGGTGCACAATCCTCCCTTGTCGGTGGGAGTAGGATGATTACTCTTTCTGGGCGAAGGCAGATTCGTTCTGGTGGCAGTGGTGTTGTTACTAGTGCAGATGTCCTTTCTCCTCCCGTACCCCTAGACTCAATCACTCCCACTATGCAATCTCTTCGTCTGTACAATGGTCATCCCGCAATAGAGTTCCCTTCCGGAGATACAGAGAGTGCAGCTGCCGCGGAGATTTTGACCGCTGCAGAAGCAGGCGATTTGATGGGAGGCGTTGTTGATGGGAGTTCACCTTCTGGTGTCGGTGGTAATGGTGTGGATGGCGCTATTGGCCATCCTCCCCCAGTGGTGCTCCTACTGCATCTGCGGGCACTTCCTGCTGTGTTTATATTTGTAAATATTTTATTTGATTGAAGTAGAGCAATATTTGTACATGTGTCACTAAATTGTTTTCGCAGATGATGATTTACTACTATTTTGACTGTTTTACGTAAACGGAAAGTGCATGTATCTGCTTAAACGGCTTTGTTATTTATTCTATCTGCAGTGCAGTGTCTCAAAAAAACGATTTTCTAAGCCCCCATTTTGTTTGGCCACTTATCGATAAAGCACCTCGTTAAAATACCCCTCAGAAATAACGTTAATAGTTAACAAGCTCAACTTCTTTCGGTGAACAACCTACGATCATAATGGCAAATTAACATTTGCTAATTACTTCGCTTTAAGCCAATAGCAATTGTCTTCTTCCTTCTTGCGTACCTATTGGGGTTTAGATTAGAGAACTGATTGGATATTTGTCCAGTAATCGTAGCAAAGCACAAATCGCATTCCAGGTCACGAATGTAGAAATCAAATAATCAATAATACAGTTCAGGATTGTTAACTTTGTGCATCTACATCGAACGTATTCTATTTGGCGTTTGATTCCCATCATTGGCAGGTATTTGTACCGTTAAAAATTATTGACATCACTCGAAATCATTTCAGTTATGAATACACAATTTGGTCGTGTACAATTTACAAGTTTGGGTAGTGTAAGAGATAAGAGAATTTGCGTTACTCACAATAGGGGCTTTATGATGCTACTCGCTAATCAGAATTGGCGTTTAATCTTTTTTAAATATGGGAATAATTCTTTTATTTCTCTCATTCAAATATGCAAAACGAGAAAGTGGGGGGGGGGCCTAATTTTAATCCACTCAACCTAGGTGACCCTATCATCTACAGTCTCTTAATTTTGACCCCTGAATAAGAGAAATTGTTAGGGATTTTATCTATTTAATCTTTTTGGAAGTACAAGCTTTACTGGCCATAAACTGGACTCGACCCTAGAAGGTCCACAAAGAAATACTATCGCTGTAAATTTTATCTAAATAATGGTTCAACGAGGGTAACTGTTCGCAGCACCTGCCAATAGACGAATCCTCTTCTATTCAAAGCGGTTGCTATAAACTACGCATATGTGTGAATTAAATAGCAACTTGAACTTCTTAAACGGTTTAAAAGGGCATCAACCATGATTAACTGTACTGATCTAGGTTAAAAGAACATCTTACTCCCTTTCCCGATGGCTTAAGATTAACCCGTTTGTCCCAAAAGCAAAAGTGATCAAGATCCAAGTTCAACCACATTCCGTTGTCCGTATACATCTATATCCTATTCGGTAGTTGAATAATTAACCAGCCTTCATACTTCAAATGACCGTACCAGTCGTTTTCGACGTAGCGCTTTCATATACATTTTGGTCAGAGGTTTTTACCACTTTCCATATAAGCTACTTTATTACACTCCGATTCGAACATTCGAGTGGATTTTAAGGTCACCATTGTACATGAAATTACTCCAATCGGATCTTCTAAACCGACGAAAGTCGATTATTTCTGCACTCTGGACGCATAAACTCGACCCAAGAGATAAATTTGATGACCACGTTAATGAACCAAGCCATGGTTACGACACCCACCTGTACGCACACACAATGAGCAATGCCCAACTGCACCAAATCGGACTAATAAAAGAAGTAACATTTCAGCTTCTCACTAGGAAGGCTGGTACTACTTCAACACGACCTAACTAGGTATATATTGAGATACTCATCCTTTCATACTGCATTGCCACGAAAGCAAATCACGTTAGCCAATTAAGCCCAGTAGATATCGAACCGCCAACACACCCCAGGGTGTGAAGCTTAACAACTGCTCTGTGTGACCCAGTTGCTTCCTTACACCATAAAGCTATCCAGACTAGCACATTTTCTGACCTAAGATATTTGAATCTTAACAATTACTCCGTGATATTTGCCCTCTCTATGGTTATCAGTATCCTAAATTAAGGTTTCTCAGCACAACAACACACTACCCATGAAGCTCATTCGTACGAAAGAACCCCAGGAAAGGCCTTCCTATGTACAAATTATATATTTACATGCTCAAAAAACTATAAATTCCCGAGTCCAGCAGTAAAATTCGACTTAGATTGTGAGTTCAGTTTATACTACAATACTCCGATCGCAAAATTTTAGCGCATCCCATAAACCCCGAGTCGAAGCGAAAAAAATTGCAATTCCCAGAAATTTTACAATATTCCGCCATATGCAAACACACACTTCAATAGCAGAGTTTATGACAGTGAGCGCGAGTGGATGAGCATGTTATACATATTCAAAAAATAAATAAAAACATACACAATTTTTACACAAGTTGAGTGTGATACAGGAGACAAAGAGAGGAAGACACACAGGCAAAAGCTAGCTCAGTCGATTGCTAAGGGCGCAATAAAAAGCCCCCGGAATACAACTTTAACAAATGTACACAAGCACACAATACCACATTTTGCCTGCCCGATAATGACACAGAGTTATGTACAAAATAATGATTGAAACCGATAAATGGTGTGATGCATAGTGACTATATACACGCAACTTAGTATCAAGTGTGAGAGAAGAGGATAAGGAGCTGCCTCAAGAGTAGGTGGGGTGGGACACATATACCAATATTACTCTGCTTCAATCAAATAAAATATTTACGAATATAAACACAGTAGGATTAACAAGCTTAGGAAGTGCCCGCAGATGCAGTAGGAGCACCACTGGGAGAGGATGGCCAATTAATTTCAATATTCTCATTTTCGTTCATCATATAGTACTCCTCGCCTTGTCTGAAAGCTGGAACAGCACCAACAGTAGCAGCAGTCGAGGTAGATGACGCAATAGCGCCATCCACACCATTACCACCGACACCAGAAGGTGAACTCCCATCAACAACGCCTCCCATCAAATCGCCTGCTTCTGCAGCGGTCAAAATCTCCGCGGCAGCTGCACTCTCTGTATCTCCGGAAGGGAACTCTATTGCGGGATGACCATTGTACAGACGAAGAGATTGCATAGTGGGAGTGATTGAGTCTAGGGGTACGGGAGGAGAAAGGACATCTGCACTAGTAACAACACCACTGCCACCAGAACGAATCTGCCTTCGCCCAGAAAGAGTAATCATCCTACTCCCACCGACAAGGGAGGATTGTGCACCGGTAAATTTGCGTGAATGGCTCACAACAGAACCACCACCCCTGCTGTGAAGAATGTGGTGGTTACCAAGAGATAAGAAATCATCAGATACGGGCATTCGGCGGTTATAACCAGGCTGGGTGGAGACAGCTAAGGGGTCGTAGGTATAATCTATAACACCAGACTGATTGCCACCAAAGTTTGTATAGACGTCTGGGTAGATGTCCTGCTGCTGTAGACCCATTTGTATATCAGTGTTAAAAACCTGTTGTTGCTGTTGTGCGCCAAGCATACGATGATGTCGACAGTAAATGTGATCCATGTATGGTAATCCATATCTAAACGACCAAGATCAATGATCTTTTTAAAACAGCCAAATACAAAATGCTAAGATGGTACAGGCAACCGTATAATGAGCACTGCTACTCAGGAACTTATATTTGCAGTGAGTCAATAAACTATGGCCATTAATCATAATACATTAAACTAAAATTCAAAAGGCCACCTGATTCAAACTGATCCTAACTTTGGACTATGCGATATTTATGCTTAGATCCTAAATTGATTTAAGCGACAAGAACTTACGGGGTCACAACTTGATCTTTCGATGAAGCATTGGAATACCGTGGATGAGTCCGATTCATATTGTCACTAAACAAAAGGGATATAAAATTCAGAGAAATTCAAGTACCTTTCATGGCGTAACCGGCAGTCCTGAGAACAATACTTGCCATGAAGAGCAGGTTTAGAACAAGCAGGACCTGCACAGGCATTCATTTCGGGTAGAACAACATCTTCATCTGAGTCGAAAGCTCCTTCGATTGACCTGAGAGCATCAGCAGATGCATCAACGACTCCCCGTCCAGCACGCAATATTCTGGGTTCAAGTTCACCTTGCGGACCAGTATAACGTGAAGAACCATTCCGATAAGTAGATGGTGAAATACCAAAAGCATCGGGAAAATCGTTGTCAATAAAGAAGTCCGGATGTTGGGCGGCGCCAGTGCGTCTTGAGGGATAAACGGAGGAGAGATCATTAGAATATCTTCCTCCTGGTAAATGATCACCGCGTCGCATTTTACTTCCCACAACACCTTGTACTTTCCGTGTTGTGGAAAGGTAGCGAGATTGACCAAAATCCTCATCAAAAGTAGGATCGAATTCAATATCATGTAGATCACTACAAGAGTGAAAAATAAAAAAAATGAACACTAAAACTCACTCATGGCAGGCAGAGGGATATCTACTTGACTGTCTTGTTGGACTTGTGGCACAATTCGTCACACACATTTTCGCTTTGTACAAACAGAATTGACGATTTCGCGTCTGCTTCGCGCGTGGATTTCGGCAGAATTCACAGGTACCGCAGTTGCTCTTAGTCTTACAACTTCCACATTCTCCACAGGGAGGTCCTAATCTACCCCTAGGAGAGGAGTTTCGCAATGACTGGGCATATTCAATGCCATTTGCTTGGCACATTTTCATCCTTGTTATACAATATTGCCGACTTCGACCCTGCTTGAATTTGGGACTTCTGCAGACATCACATGAACCGCAATTTCCCCTCGTTTTACAACTCTCGCATTCACCACATGGCGCTGAATAACGAGCATTGCGAGTGAAAGGGAGTCGGCGTATCTGTTGGGAATGATGAAAATCGACATGGTCAATACTATCCAAGTTCGAAGGAGTAGCGCGTTCATATCTCGAACGAGAAGGATAAGGACCAGGATGAGATTGAGAATAACTCGAAGACGGTGAAGCGATCTGTGATTGATCCATTTCAAATTCACCATCAGAGAAATCTGCAAATTGATTGGCTGATGCCTCGGTGGCGCGACGAGACTTTGATAGGGGGAGTTGGGCGGTTTTTCGATTTCTTTTGCGCGATGGAATAGTATTAAATCTGTCGTGATGATTGCCAATTTCATCGATTACATTGCTGGGAACTTCGGTAGGTTTTTGACGACTCCCCGGAGTTTTGCGACTGCTAGCATTCTCGTTTCGATAAATAACCCGCAATGCAGGATTCTCATCTGATGTGCGAATAAAAGCCGATACATAATCTGAACGTACCTCTACAAGCTTGACAGTAATATGACTTTATGGAATCCGACTGCTTAGCTGTAATATTTACACATTCGCCATGAAACCACTCTTCGCAATTATCGCAAGCACTAGACAAAATTAAAAAAAACTTAAAAATCGTACATCATAAAGCCGTCACCACGAGAAGATCTACATATGCAGTAAAGGAGCTCATCTGAGGGTTCTTCGTCCTCGTGACTGCTAGATTTACGACTTGCCTTACGATAACGTTTCTGCAAATCATTAGACAGAAAGTAGTTTTGTGTAGAAATTTTTTAATCCGTGTATACAATATTTTATTAAATACGAATAATACATAATTATTTGAAAATAGTGAAAATTTAACGATAAAAACTGAAAATTTACTGCTCTCATTATTTTTGCATAAAACCGAAACCGATTCTCTCAGGCAAAATGGCCACTAACCTTAAGGTGGCAAAACAAAGCGCTATTGAATTAGGAATGAATAAATAATAATTTCTTGATATTTCGCTGTTTAATATTGACCGGGCGAAGTTCAATTTTTAAAATTCACTGCTTTTTAATTCTTAATTCTGATTTGAATTTATCCAAACTCGACAATTTAAATTATTGTAGTGTAACTTATTGGTAAACAAGAAATAAATTTACGTGCTTACGTAAACTTGAATTTATATTAACCTGTAACTTCTTTCGTACTTAATTATTAAAATATTAACTTAACTTGCTTAATTGCCTGTCATCGAAGTATTTATTCAACGCCTTGAAGAGAAATTAAAGGAAAATTAACTTATCTCTAGTTTAATTTTTTCGCTTATTTTATTATTTATCGATGAGTCACCTTCTATTATTTATTAATAATTCTTCATTATTACTTGCCAACACCCATGTATATTTTCTTTCTTACTATATTACTCCCAAGGCCTAAAGGTGGTTGAGTTTAGGATCTAATCATAAAATTTTAAAAAGCAAGTAGATGACTTAGGTAATTCGGGCAATCATTAATAAGCTCGGCTTTTTATCGAGATAGTAATATTTTACAAAGTTTCTAAATACTTTATCTTTCGATAGTTAGAATTCGCCATAAATATCTGCCGTCATATTGAACACGTAAGCACAATTCAGCGCCTGCTTATAAAACAGAGCATTTTTCTCACAATTTTTATTTTATGTACCCCCAAAATCAGCATTTAAAAATAAAGGTGACGACTGGCAGTATTGACTGCCTTTATGAAAACCATAGGTACTTCAGGCACCACACTGACACCCTTAATTTCAACAATGTCAAGAACTTTAAAACCCACTTAGTAATGACATTGTTAAAATGTTAGAAACGCATAGAGTCACGTACCAAATATGCGGTTTAAGTGAAGGAGCATTGCTTCTGTTATCACGTTTCATGAAGTGTCATTTCGTTTAATGAATCTAGATAAGATTTTATAGTAAATACTAACTTATATACTAAAAATACAAAAAATAACCCATAGGGCAATAAAAAATTCCAAAAAATGGATCAAATACGTCAAAATAGACAACGATTTTGGGTTAATCGATACTGATTTAAAAATAACACAGGTTATAGATATGGAAATATAATTTCACGTTGCTTCAATTGGCATGATTTCCAGTCCAGATCAAATTGATTACATGCAAACAAATTGATTTGAGGAAAATTTTCGGTCAATTTTTACTTCAATAGATAGAATTAATTGATAGGATGCTATAAAATTTCCCTCTTAGATGAGCTCAAAATGGATTTGAACACATAACGGTGCTCTATTTTCACAATAAAAATCGGCTTTTACGAATTTTAATTGCCTATCCTAAGCATGTTCTAAGTTTAAGTACCTATATTTGAAAATTATATGCGAAATGCACCAACTTCTTTTCTTTACATTTTTGCAGTTTAACAATTTCATCTTCTCTCTTTAAAACATAAGTATTTATGTCATGAAATAGGGAATAAAATTTCATGCAATGTCTCCCGTTTTAAATAAATACTGAGTCTTTAGACATTATTTACGTTATTTACGCATCTACTAACAAACTAACCTATTTAAGGCCATTTCAAATCTTAGAGATGATTGGCTAACTTCTAACGCATTTTTGACCCTTTATTACTTCATTTTTGCTGCGATTTGATTGTCTGCTCTGACTATGGCAGTCAATCAGGTTTTGAAAGAAATCCTGAGTTCTCCAAAAAATTTTTCATTTGACAAATTTGATGGTTAGAATATGACTTAAAAACATATTTTTAGAACAAGACGTGGTCGTTTTCACAGAACCAGACAACGATCGCTCTTTCGAAGAGAATCACCTAAAGCTACGAGAAGCAGTTTTAGCAGTTTTCAATGCAGAAAAGGTCGACGAGAGCTTGGAAGCACTTTACAGAGTAAGAAATACATGAGATATAATCTTTGCAGTATGTTGAATATCTGAACACGCCCTCTATGAGATTGGGGATGTATCAAACTCTGGATTCACTCATTGTGGCTTTTGTAAAGGAGCAGATACCATTCTTTGACTCATATCCTTTTTTGAGCATTAATTTTAGTCTTTGGTATTTTGCTTCTTATTTCTCTTAACTATTATGTTTACTGATGACAAGGATCTCAGAAAAGCTTCATCTTCATGGGAACGATTCTGTGAAAGAATGGTAGATTTCTTATTTGTTAACTCAAATCAATACTGTAGCTACTGGTAAGAAATATTTTCCTTCAACTGGATCAACAAATTTTGGAAGATGACCCTGACTTTCATACGATTTGGTGAGTAATCTATTAAGAACTTGTTTTTATTTATAAAATTTATCCGTGTCTTCTTAGTAAAAGTATGCTCCTTTTAGGGATTTGGGTTTGGCTTTGTTCCGCAAATTAGTTGCAATGCATGACAATATTCATACAATTTATGCCATTAAAATTGTCGAAATGATATCTGCTGAGCGAAGTGGGAATACGATAGAAAAGAGTATTCTCAAATCTCTAACGTCTATGTTCACAGAACTCAATGTAATCTCTCTTCATTGATTTAATTAATGTCTTCCTTTAGTTGTATATTGCTTATCTGGAACCACGATTTATTGGCGAAACGGAAAGGTTCTACGATCTTGAAGGTTTTGAAAGAACCGCTGAAATGAATATATCTTCGTATGTCCAGTACGTTAAACGGCGTATTAAGGAGGAAGAAGATCTGGTTACAATGTACCTCAATAGATCCACTCGCAAGTCTCTGACCATTGTTCTTAACGATGCACTGATTACCAAACAAATGCCTTTCCTCTTCTCCTCTCTGCAAAGTCTTGTAACAGACGAAAATTGGCATGACCTCAACCTTTTATATTCCCTTCTTTCTCGAGTTTCAAATGGCGTTGAACGCTTGAGAGAAGAGTTCAAGAAAACGATCCTTGCCGCAGGTTTGGAGATCGTTCAAAACTCCGGGAATTTGTCCGAAAAAGATAGAGAACTAATTCCGCGTCTATTAAAATTCAGAGACGCATTGAATGTTTGTGTTAAAGAGAGTTTTCAATGTGACGCTTCTTGTAACCGCATTGTTAATGATGCGTTTGAAGAGTTTATTAATCGGCGACCTAATAAGCCAGCGGAACTTCTTGCGAAGTACATTGACTTAAACCTCCGTGGAAATAAACGAAGTCAATTTGGAGAGGATTTTGACAAAGAGATAGATAATTTAATGATTCTCTTCAGGTACATTAATGGAAAGGATGTATTTAAAGCCTATTATGAAAACCTTCTCTGTAAGCGTCTCATTTGTGGGCGCAGTGCTTCCGTTGATGCTGAAAAAGCTGTACTTTCTCGATTGAAAGATGGTTTGTCCTCATTTTTGCTTTCGGGCACTTTTTCTTTCTCTTGTTAAAGATTAATGAAAATTCCCCCTCCCCCTTTTTGTAGAATGTGGTCCCGAATACACTCGCGCAATGGACCAAATGTTCCGAGACGTTGAAGCAAGTGAAGATCTGAGTGAGAAATTTCAAAGAAGTCGACCTGACACTTACTCGATCGATTTTACCATCTGTATCTTAGCTCCATCCGCGTGTTCCCAAATGCCTAAAGAAGTGCCCATTTATCCAAATGAGGTAGGATCTTGTCGATATTTTTATTGGTCTTACTTGGTAAGGGGACATTCTTTGTATTCCCTTTTGATTTTTCAGATGATTTCGATTAAGAATGACTTCGATGAATATTACTTATCCCAACGCAAAGGCAAGAAACTGACCTATATTCCGTATTTTGGCTCTTGTATCGTCAAAGCTCATTTTCCAGAGGTGAGTTCTACTCTTATATCTTTATAAAAATGATTCCTAGTATTAAAGGCAATAGTTAAAATATGTTGAATCCAACAAGAAGTCCAATTTATTTTTATTTAACAACGAATAGGTCCATAAATTAGTGTTGGCAATATTGTCTGATGAATTGGGCATCAGCATGTTTTAACGTAATATTTATATCGAATGGAAGGCGTTTTGATGGTTATCATTAGCCATTTAGTTGAATTCAGGCTTTATAGAGGGGAGGGAACATCAAAGTGAAAAAGTCTAGAGGGGGGGGGGGGGGGAACAGAAGAGTACTTCAAAGACGAAGGTAGAAAAGGTAGATAGAAGGTGAGATGCGTACTATGGAAGTAGTCGAATAGGACATAGAGTGGGGTCATGGTAGTTTGAAGTCGGAAGTCAACTGCCGGTTAATAGACTTTTTTGCCGTATGAGTATACGTTGCCCAGGGTGCACTACGTGGAGGTAAGTCTATCGCAAACCCCCCAAAACCTTTAACCTAATATTCAAGCATGCTTTGCTTTTACGACTTTCTCCCATTATCTGTGCGGCCAAATGAGTTGCTCAGACCTTGAAAGAATCAGGGAGAGTACCTATAGCTCAAAGGACCTTTCCTCGTTAAGGAAATAAATTTGTCCATGTGGATTTGGATATGTAGTAAATGATAGTGTGTATCAAGACCATTTTACTTCTTCCTACCTCCTTCGACTATTTAATTTGTCTTTATAACAACTTTTGCCAGTTTGCTGCATTATTTCGATAGAATCATTAGTAAATGGCTACAGTTATTAAGTTGCAATTTTGGAAGAGTGGACTTGTGACGTAGTTGTTACACAATGCAACTTTTGCATTGAAAGACCCCAAGAATACATTCTCACTTGAAGTTTGAACTATGCTAATGGGAATGAAACTAGCTTTTATATGTACTTAGTATGTCACCGCTTTTGATGGAGTTGGGTTATAGGCGTGAACATTTGCACAAGCAATCTTTATTGATTCGGGCGGCGGTCCGTCTTATGCGAGTGGGTTTCGGAGAATATAGCACACATAAACCCGTTAAGGTGTTTTTGATGCTTGTCCTTTCTTCTAATGCGACATCATCTTGATCCATAAATTTGAGAATTCGAAGTCGATTCTAGTAGACCAGTACACACTTCAGGGCGATCGGAAAATTTCTGACTTTTAGTTCTTTGAGCTTCTTGTACTCAATTAAATTCACAATTGTTAACTCCTTTAGACACCAAAATTGCCAAAGGAATTGCAGGTTTCAGAGTACCAGGCCTTGATTCTGCTACTCTTCAATGACGTTGAAGACGAAGGCATCAGCTACGCTCGTATCGCGGAAGCAACGGGAATCCCTAAACATGATCTAGATCGAGCCCTAATCTCATTCACTGCTACAAAGTCCCAGCGTGTGCTGATTTCAAAACCCCTGGTAATTTCTTAGCTGTTTGGAAAAATACATTCTACTTACACATTACAGTAACATGTATTGTATAAATATACTTTATAGACTACCGATCTGAAGGACGATACTATGTTTTACTTTAACAAGCGCTTTACACATAGCCTCACTCGTATTAGGTTTAATCAGATCCAACTCAAGGAGACAGTAAGTGGTGTCACTAATCTTTATCTTGGTTAATATTACCTTCCCATTAATATCGCTTTGTTTGTTTTTAGAAAAAAGAACATGATGCGACTGAGGCTAGCATTGTTATGGATCGCGCGGCGCATGTAGATTGCATGATTGTTCGAATCATGAAGACACGAAAAACGATTGAACACGTTCAGCTCATTGGTGAAGTCATGAGACAGCTCAAATTCCCTTACAAGGTAGGATTTATTTATTAATCTCACTGGGAACAGAGAATGCTTTCCTAAAAAATCTTCTGTGCCTAGACTTGCATCTGTATTAACGATCATATTCATTCAGATGCTGCATTTATTAACCTCCTGGTTGCTAATAACATAGTACACTCTGTTCCAAAATCCGAGGAATAAGAGTTAGGTAATTTCACAGGTGCATAGAGGTAAAGCCGAAGTCTGTGAAGAGAAGATTGTGGGGGGGGGGGAAGGGAACAATCACCTGTCTCGAAATTATTATTTACGTTTGAATGACTTAATGAGCAGCCAGCAAAAATGTGCAATTTCACTATTTTTTCTGTTATCTTTGAGAATATCTTCAATTCACTTATCTAATGCCTTTCTTTCCTTTTTTAACAAAAGCCGGTAGATATAAAGAAGAGGATAGAAATACTAATCGGCCGGGACTTCATCAGTCGAGATTCTACTTTTACGAATAAATATCACTACGTTGCTTAGATGACAATCTATTAACCAACCTTAAAATGTCGTTTCTTCCAACAGCAACATGTACAGTCGACTTGGCGAAATATACCTCAATGTCTCCCCATGTCATCTCTCCTGACGTTTCATTCATTAGTTTTGATATTATTATCGATTTGTGCCATAAAGTGCTATTGGTATTGGAAAATTGCTTTCCCTAAATTGTGTCTGTTAACACGACACATTTTTTCATTATCTCTTGTTCTTTTACGCGCTAAAGCGACGAAAACTACTACCTTTTAATTTTAAGAGAAGGAGTATTAAAAATCCGTGATATATGACACTTTGGGCGTGGCTGAGAAAGGCTGCTTGTCACGCTTAGCTTCCATATTTCACCGATTTTTGATGATTTTCACGTTTTTAGAAGTCCGTGTTTCCTCGGATTATCTTGGAAGCATGGAGAGAACTTGATTCACTATCGGCATAAAGTCGAGCTTGTTACGCGAGTCTAGGAAGGGCTTTGGAATGTGTTGAAACATAATTGAATTTCTAACTGCCTGAAACTTGAAAGCTGTAGTTTAAATAAGATTGTGTCAAAATGTCCTAATAATGAAGTTTGTAAAGACTATGCCTGTACTAGGCATCAGGTTTATTTAGTAAATTTTTGGTTTTTTCGGATCAAGATTGATGGCCTGTTCACGTGATAAATTTAATTTTTTAAAAATAGCTCTTCTTAAGTTGGAATTTCTGAATTATTAATGATTTTTCAAGTGGCAATATCTTTTCATTTTGAATCCTTCAGCGAAATGCAAGCGCATAACCATTTATTGATTTTGTATGTTTTAACATTAATTAAATTATGCGTGTTTTAAAGCACAATTACTGAATCATTCAAAAATAAAAAACTTAGGTTCTAAGGAATTATAACATTTCTTTCGGAGTAAACAAAGCTTGTTTACATTATGGAAAATTTTAACTTCTATTTCAATATTATTCCATGTAACCGGGTAAACATCATCCCTTATCTTGTATGTATCCTTTTTAGTTCGTCCAAAATCTATGCAAATTTAGAAGGAATTATTATTTTAAAATAAGCAGTTCATTATTGACCTTTGCATAGTATATGAGGCTAGCAAAATTTGGCAGATTCCCAAAAGGTCACTCTCTTGGGAGCATCAGTTTACTGGGAATCTTTCAGACTTCGAAATAATTTAATTCAGGTTATTTGTTAAGAACAGACACAAAATTACCATTTCCATTCAATTTGTGTTGTGGAACTAAGCTCAATTTATGTGCAAAGTTTGTTCAATTGAGCTAGAGCATCTAAACAGGAAGAACAAAAAAACAGCTGAACCTAAGTGTTGAAGAGGAGATGTGATTAAGTTAGAGGAATTTGGGCGTCAAAAATCCTAACTCAGCATATAGGATATTTCAGACACCTTTTTAGTTGCATCGAACTTAAAAGTTTAAAGAAATAGCTGAAGGAAACATTCCCAAAGATGGGTGTGTTTTCAAATGGCAGGCGTTATGATAGGTATCATGGGGTGTGCAATAGACTTACCTCCGTGGTGCACCCTGGGCAATGTATATTTAGACTTACCTCCACGTGGTGCACCCCGGGCAACGTATACGCATACACCAAAAAAGTCCATTAACCGGCAATTGACTTCTGGCTTCTAGCTACCATCACCCCACTGTATGTCATATTCGACTACTTATACAGTACTCACCTCACCTTTTCCACCTTTGTATCTTCCTGCCTCTTACATCTTTGAAACACTCTTCTATTCCCCCCCCCCTCTCGAATTTTATTTCGCTTTGATATTTCTTCTCTGTGAGGCATGAAGTCATCTAAAGGGGTAATGACACTATCAAAATGCCTGCCATTCGATATAAATGAATAAACATTCCCAAAACTCATATATGGTAGTTTTTGACTAAAGTTGAGTTCGAAACCGATAAACTTACGACCAGGTTACTAGCAACTCTGTAATTTTTCTCCTCGTTTTAATTAAACAAATTGCATATGCAAGTGTGAGCAATTCATGTTAAGGCATTGCGTTTGCCAAAAATTTTTAAAGACATTTGTAAAATTGAGTAGGCAATTAATTGCGTTATTTATTTTTTTAATTTTTCTCTCCATTTATAATTTCTTGATATTGTTTGCAGCTCTTTTGTTTACGCTCCGCGTGGTTTTTTTTTCCAAACACCTACTTAGTTAGACCTCTCCTTTCTGTGTGAGCATAAAAAAACAAAAATTGGTGTTGTTATGCACGGACGTGTTTAAACAATAGCTCAACTAAACAATACCACCATTGTTTTAGGCGCCTTATTGAAACATGGCTCCATTTAATTGCTGTCATTTCTCACCTGTCTGGGTTAAATGCCAACTTTTTAACTGATGGAATTAATAAAATCAAAAAAGATATATTTCAATAGCCCAACCAAGGTTTTTTACCTTTAAAATAATTCATTTGGGCAAACATAAGTTTATTTATCATTATTTCATTAAGATATTTGGCGCAAATAAAAATTCACATTACAAAATTTTAACGAAAGTTGATTAAATTACTACGCCTATATCAGCGCACATTTATTTAACAATTCTTAAAGATATAAAAGTGTCAGAATAAATGGAACAGAGACTGTGCCCAACAAGACAATGACGTGGAAGATGTGTCATGAGAAAGCAGGCAATGAAATCGGGTCAAGGACGGGTTTATTTATTTTGGAAGAACCTTCCGTCCTAATTACCTTGACTTGTGTCCTAAAAATCAATAAATCAATGCTAAATGAGTGAATAAAAGTATTGCCCACTATATAACAAGCCTACGTGTCAGATGCCAAGGTATCCTATTGTTTTGGAATTTGTGGAAAACGTAACAAGACGGTGAAGATGTCTCAAGTTCATTTTGTAAACCAATTTAATTTAGGGAAACCAATTGACCCTTGAGATTAGACATGAAATAATAGTTGAAAGATAATCTGTTATGTCTAACCTCACATTCTTGCTCAATAATGCGTAGGTATTAAACTTTGAATGAAATTGTCAATGAACACAAAATGGCCTTGGGATTCAACACTGGTGATGAGCGACAGAAGTCACAATTTCAAAAAAAGGTCTTCAGTTTCTAATTGTTAGTCAGGTAGTGCCTTGTCAGAAGGAACGATTCATGAGTATTAATCTAAACACCGAATAGATTGTCATCTCCTCTAAGATTTGATTTACACTAAGACAGACTACGTAAAATGAATCATGCTACCTTGTAATTGATTTGGGGACGAGGTGTGTTTACTACCTGCATCAAAGGCATTTACTAAATGTCGGTTGGTAGTGGAAAAATTGGTCAACCCCCCCCCCCCCCCTCCCCTCCTCTCAATGATCCGTTGCCTAGTAAGGCTGAGAGACCCCTTTCGTCTTTCGGAAACCAATCAATTTATGGAGTGACGCAGTGTTTTTTGGTTATAAAGCAGGTGTTTACTCTAGGTGATCAATGCGCCTTGACGAAGGTTAGAGGGCCCAATCTATCATTTAATGATTTAAGCTCCCCAAATGTTTCGGACAGTTGGTATCAAATTTGATAGAAAGTATTTGCTTGGAATGGTAAGATTTTAGTGTGGTAAGCAAAAGGACGGCATTAAGTAATCATATGTTCGACAAAAAAGTTTTTAATTAGGTGAATTTTCTCGAATTTGCATGGGCCTTTATTTCATTTTCTTTATCTGAAGTTCCGCTTTTGCGATAAATAAGTTGCTTTGATGTAGTCTGAAATTCACGCTGATATTTTTACTCAGCTTCAATTGTTGGGCGCTTAGTAGCGATAGACTAACCTCCCTGCACCATGGGCAACGTATACATATACGGCAAAAAGTCAATAAACCAACAATTGACTTCCCACTACAAACTACCATAACCACACTGTGTGTCATATTCGACTTCCTTCACAGTACTCACCTCACCTTTTTCTCTGCCTTTGTGCTTGTCTCCTGTACATCTGTGAATCCCTCTTCTGTTCCCCCTCTCGAGTTTTACTCATTTTGATGTTCCTCCCCTCTGAGATGCCTGAAGTCAACTAAAGGGCTAATGATGACTACCATAAAGCAGTACCTCCATTATCTGGCTATCAGTTTTGCACAAAAATTTAAACTTCCTTTGAGACACGACGACTAGAGTTATGATTGCCTTCTCCTACAGTCAAGTATGCCTTGTTAGGTCGGAGGGTGTAAGTGAAGCTGAAAGATTTCGGGCTCTTCCGAAATTAAAATTAGCAAATTTTTATGCTTCGATTGGCAATGGTAAAGACAGTATAAATATAATCAACTTGGACTAACTTTTAAGCATTTATCTCATTAAAATGTCGTAATAAAATTCTTGGTTTTGCATATCGGATTAATGTAATGGAAAACTGTCCACTTTTGAGAAATCAAATTTGCACAACGATTGTCAAAAAAGCGTTATTTAAAGATTAAAGTGCCTAATTAACAAAGCCTTAAGTTAAAAAGAACAATGTATAATTCACGTAAAGAATGATTAAATCAATAATTGTGGACTTATTTAAGCAGAACAAACCCTTATTCCATATTTTTTTGGCAGAATAAATGTTCTGAAATTCCAAATTTACTGCCCACATCACATGCAAGAAGTATTTTACCTTAAACTTGTTACATTACATATTTTTAATCCAATGTAAGTTATACAGGTGTATAATTATAATAATAATCATTATCTAAACGACATAGTTACATCAGGTCTACGTTTTGACTTAAAAAGATGAAACCGCGAAAAAATGACCCAATAGTTTTTAAACAAACGTTAGGCAAATAAAACTTCACGGTCACACTTGGCCCGCGAATATATATAGATATATATATTCAGTGAAGAGATTAATTTACAAAACTGCATTTCAGATTGGTTATAGATCTTTGCGATTTGAGTTAAATAAAGACAGGATTTTAAGCAATAAAAACTACATTCAAATTCTGAACAACAAGATGTTCAAATTGCTCGCATTATTTCTAATCTTTCATTCTTTGCTTGGAAGCGTTTTCACAATGTATTATAAAGCTACAAAATACCACGGGCTGAAGTTAGATACCAAGGATAAATTTAAGTATAGAGTGACATTCATAATCAAGATATCCATTTCTTTAGTGTGAAGAATTCTCCCGGATCACTAGTTGTAAAGGAAAAATGATTCATTCTACCCAACTAGCTATTTAATTTTGCGATCAATTTCTCTAAATTATTCATTTTATCTTCGGTAACTATGTGAGTGTCACGTATGGAATGCTTTAATAGCACACTTGTTTAAAAAGTTAAAATTATCATTATTATTATATCAGACGGCAGGCGTTTTGATGATTATCATTAGCCCTTTAGCTGACTTAAGGCTTCACAGAGGGGAAGGAACATCAGAGTGAAAAAAATCGAGAGGGGGGGGGGGAACAGAAGAGTGTTTCAAAGATGTAAAGGAGACAGACACAATGGTAGAAAAAAGGTGATGTGAGTACTGTGGAAGAAGTCAAATATGACATACAGCGGGGTGAAGATAGTTTAAAGTGAGAAGTCAACTGCCATTTAATAGACTTTTTTGCCG